>JAUNZO010002349.1:0-81254 GCA_031894775.1 Chloris gayana
CTAAAAGACGGCAAGGCGATGCAGATAGGATAGGGATCTTGTGACGGTTCACGGCGGCTCCGCGTCATCGGTGACGGTCTGACTGTGTTCAAAAAGGGTGGCGACTGGCGAGCGTGGAAGGATCTCGGCATCTCGCATTCTCGCGGTTGCGGTGGCGCGCGGGGCTCGGGTACGTCCGGTTTTTGGGCTGGAAATTTTGATGGATTTCACTGCTGATTTGGGCTTTTCTTTCGTCCTGGAAAACTATCGTAGGCCACGATGCCACTAGACCCAGAAGCCAGCGTGGGCTTTGCGGCCTGGCCGCACTCGAACCCCATCCCAGCCAGCAGCCAGTTCGTCGGCTCGGTGAAGCTCCGGCCGGGTGTGCGAGGTGTCAGAGCTGCTCTGCTACGTGACGACTTGTGGAAACTGCAAACTATCAAAACCTGTGCCCCTGATTACTCTAGCTAGCAGCACTTCAACGGACCAAGACTCGACGGAGAAATGGGTATCTACGATGATTGCAGTCAGGAGTGGGTGCTTATAATGCACGGTTATTTAAGCGCTTATAAAAGTTGGAGTCGATACCCGCTCTCATATTTTTATGTGCCACAAAAGGAAAATGAAAGGGACTCGTATTGAATATCTGAAATACAAAACCAAAACGATGACTAGGATGTCAAAGAAGCCGCCAAGGACTGACATCAGTACACGATTGAAAAATAGCCCAGCCCCAACGGAAAGCGATGATGACTTGATGAGTCACTGTCTCAAATCAAACCCCCACACAATCTATTGACCCCTTCTCACACCCCGCCCCGCTCCCATACTTGCCCGACCCCGACCCGCACGCCCACACAGGGCGGGCTAGGCCACGCAACCGCCTCGCGACTCGCGACCCCGGCTCTGCCTCATGGACGACGCGAGCCGTACCTGGCCGCCCCGGCGCCCTCGCCGCCGCCCTTCTCCTCCCGGCTGCGCGAGTCGCCGTATCCGCCCCCGCACCGCCGCCGCCGGCGCCACACCAAGAAGTACAAGCCCCCGCATCTCCCGCCATCGACGCCGCCACCGTCGCCGCAGGGCCCGGACTTCTCGGCCCTCCCGCCGGAGCTCGTCCACCGGGCGCTCGCGGCAGCATGCGCATCCGACGTTGCGGCGGCCAGCCGCGCGTGCCGGGCGTGGCGGGACGCGCTGCGGCCGCTCCGCGAGGCCGCGGCCATGCACGCGTACGGCCGCCGCGTCAAGCACGGGCCCGTGGCGGGGGCCGAGGCTTCCGCCGCCCGTGGGGGAGAAGGGGAGGGCGGCGTCTCGAGGCGGAGAGGCAGCGGGCGCTGGGGCTGTTCCGGCGCGCCGCGAAGCTGGGGTCCGCCGCGGCGATGGTGGACGCTGGGCTCATGTGCTGGGAGGAGGGGCGGCGGGAGGAGGCCGTGGAGTACTACCGGAGCGCGGCGGAGCTAGGCCACGCCGTCGGGATGTGCAATCTCGGGGTCTCCTACCTCGAAGGTACCATGGATTTGCCTTTCCCAGTATTGTTCGATATGGCACTGGAAATATTCGTAGTTTAGGACGGATTCGACTTGTTTGAAGTTATCGTATATTCGAATGCGCGTTATTAGTTCTGTTCGAGGTGGTTGGGAGAGATACCGTCGTCACAATATTAGCAATCATTCGATATTCGGGGGAGCTTTAGCGGTGTTCTGTTACCTCTCTTGTGATTCATTAACTGTGCCAATTTAGGTTGTAGTAGGTCCAACTCTAAACTCCATCCACATGGTAACCAATTAATAGATGAACATCTTACCTGAGCGTCTTATACTTTTGTTTACAACCAATCGTCTTATTTATCTCGAGGCATCACAACTGATATTGCTCCCAAATCGTTCTGCAGCTAATCCGCCCAAAGCTGAGGAAGCCATTAGATGGTTCTATCCATCTGCATCGGCAGGCAATGCCCGTGCTCAATACAACCTAGGCCTTTGCTTGCAGAATGGGAGAGGGGTTAAGTGTAACCAGAAGGAAGCTGTAAGATGTCCCTCCTATTTCTCACACACCTGCACTTTGCAAATTTAAGATAGAAGAGAAGTATGCTGGTTCTCTAGAAGAGAAGTTTGCAAATTTTCTGACATATCCAATTTTTTAGGGGTGTTTCTACATCAAGCTATTTGTGTATCTCATCTCTGGCTAACTAGATTAACTGATTAAGAATAGACAACCTCTATTATTCATTTTTGAACAACAGTTGTTTACCTTGCGTTCTGAGGAAACTGGGATTACCAGACTCTTCAAGTGCTTTAGCTCAGCTAAGTACCCTTCTCCCTGTGTTGGGTTTCCTCTACCAAGGAAATCAGGATTATGTCACCAGGATCAATCATAATTCACTAACCAGAAGATAATAGATTACCAGCTAGATCCTGCCTCCATAGTTACAATAGTTAAGGTCTACTATGTGCTTGTTTGTCTTTATGTTGTAAATTTAAAATAAAGTAATAAACTTTTAAGTGCAGGCAAAATGGTACTTGCAAGCTGCAGAAGGTGGAAATGTACGAGCTATGTATAACATCTCATTATGCTACAATTTCGGTGAAGGGCTTCCACATGATCCCGTGCGTTCTAAGAAGTGGCTGCAACTAGCTGCCGATTGTGGTCATAAGAAAGCTCTTTTTGAGTGTGGTATTAAACTTTGTGCGGTATGTCACTTCTTATCTTTTTCTCAATGTTGGAGTCGCTTGTTTGAGAATATAGACTTTGTTATTGCTGTTGCTTGTGTGGATTCGTTTGCTTTTAAATATTGCACTACCATATTAGAAATCCTCCCCTTCTCTCCTTCATTTCTTGCTATTATACATTCCGTTTAGTAATTAATGTTCATACAAGGTTATGACATGATGCTTTGATTTCTTGGGGTTTGAAATCCTCTAGAGTTGTGCAAAATACTATGTAGGTAAAACAAAATTTAGCTCTAAAACTGTGTCTAATTCCTTCATAAAGTTGTTTAGATTAAAAAATGATTGTTTGGTAATAAAGGAAAGGTGAAGGTCTTAAAGCTCGTAAAAATAACTAGAATTGGATTAAAATCTGTTAATTTGTTTTATTCCTTTTTAGCACTACACAAACTTAAAAAATACATATGCCATTAGAGCTAGTGCTTACTCAGTGCTAATGAGCTGTGTATTTTATCTGTAACTCTGAACCCTTGTATACAGGCTGGAGACAGGATCAAGTCTCTCATGTATCTAGAGTTGGCCACTCGGCGTGGAGAAGCTGCTGCAGCCCATATGAGAGATGTAATAGCCGAGTCACTCTCTGTGGCAAATGCACAGCGTGCCCTGAAAGATGCTGATAAATGGAAACCTAAGGTGCTCCATCCCAGAAGATGAGAAAATGGACCACACCATGTTTTTATTGAGATGTCCATTGCCTGTGTTGTTTGTAGGCAGAATTGAAGCAATGCCACGGGGAAGCAAGCATGTAATGCATCTTTAGCTTCTATTGGAGGGTGTCCATCGCAGATACCATAGGATGATTGGACTATAAGAGACTTGCTGTATATTGTAAAAGCGGCTCAGTGGCACTAGTATTAAGGATATGCTGTGGCCTGTGGCTCAAGGAAACTGTACAGTTGCAAGCTGCCGGTTCTTCAATTTCCAGTTGAGGTCAGGCGACTGGATGTTCGTGGTTTTCTAATAACAGAAATGCTAGTGCAACCAAAGAAATGGTTAGCTTTGATGGAGTCTTCGAGCTTAGAAAGTACAATATCATGTATGCTGTCAACAACAATAACAAAAGAGCTCTTATGAACTTTTTGACAGGGAAATAGCTTTCATTTATTGTGGCCTGTTTGGTGGTACTCTTTAGAGTAAATTGCACAAAACACTAGGTTTTGTGCCCAAATTCTCACCTTACACTAGGTTCTAGCTCTACATAAAACACTATGTTTAAGATTATAAGTTTTCACTTTACACTAACGTTTTACTCCTCCCAACTTCAGGCCCACCTGCAACTGTAACAATCATTAAAATATCTTTGCCACATGTGCATGAGCTAGAATGTTTACCAATTTCACAAACACATTTTTTGAATAAATATCTTATATGTATGGAATATATTTTTCATAGAAATGCAATAATTTGTAATTGAAACTGGAATAATTAGTTCTATAGATGACAAATATTATATTTTATTGATTACATTCTACAAATAAATAAAAAAATACAATACATGTATTTTCTTGACCTAATATTTGCATCAAAAGCGCATTAGAAACAAATTGTTATTGAAGCTGAAAAAAATGGTGTGAGTTGTAAGACTAAGAAAATATTATATTGGAGAAGCTATTGATCATACAAAAGAAATATCTTATTACGTTGGCAGATTTGAAGTTATATATTATTAAAGATGAAAAAAGGATTTGATCATAAAAAATCTATATATAGCATATTACACTGACAGGTGTGTGGAACAAGTTAAGAGAAGTAAAATGTAGTACAAAATGAGAAACTTTGAGCTAAAACCTAGTGTTTTGTGATAAGGTAAGCTAAATCCTAGTGTAAAGTGAGTTTGGTCACAAAACCTAATGTTTTGTGCAATTCACTCTACTCTTTATTTGCTTGACGGTGGACACAAAAATAATGGTGATTCAATTTGCAAAATCTTGCATCGTGACTACTAACCGTGATCCAAATAGAAAGGTCTTTTGCAAAAAAAAGAAAAAGAAAAAGAAAAAAGACGTTCAGGGTCCTTTTAGGCCATTCTCAGTATAAAGTTTCATTGCGTTGTTTTCAAGAGTGTCATGTCATCCCATTGTGTTTGAATAGATAAATGAAATAATGTATCTCAATACTAAGTTTCATTTCACGGTTTCATATGTTTATGTATCACTTAAATATTTCTTATAAATAACAAATAGGAATTGCTTAATGTATATAGATGAAACCTAAACTCTCTCAATGGAGTTTTATTTTAGTTTCAAAGTTTCGATAACCATATACACCAAGTTTCATTCTATGAAACCTAATTCTTCTCTTTCCTAGTAAATTCCATGTCACCTTACGGTTACAAAACAGAGATTTGGCGGCCGACCACGAACTGAAGGCCTCACACGCCTCTGCGTCGAGCTTCACACAACCTTCAGCCGGGCCTCCCTCGCCTCGAGCCAGCCACACATCCATCTCTTACCCTAACCCCGGGCCCGGAGCAGCTGTCTACACACGGGGACGGTTCTTCAGCACCATGCGAGGGCAGAGAAGATACCAGCAGGCAGCAGAAAGCTCGTGGTGCTCTGCTACGCAGGCGATGTTCTTCAACTTTCACACTAAACACTTTGCATTGAGTCACATATGGCTTCATCTGTGTGCAGAAAGATGCAACAGAAATTTGGGCAATGACTACGTTTATTAAGGTGACATGTGGTCCCTATTTGATGATGTTTGTACTTTGTAATGGGGCTTGAACAGTAAACATTGCAGGTTCGCCAGGCTGGGACTGGAGACTGGACACATCCCAATTCCAAAGTCATTTATCATATAAGGGTCATCTAGGGTGTCATCTTCATTATTCTGACTTGGAGGAGCTAGCGTTTCTTCTTTTGGGCTGGTCTGGGCCTGTGGTCTGGCCTGTGTCGTGGGTTGTTATGGGCTAAATAGTTCTCGCATAAGTGAAAACGGAACAAAGTACGGGAAATTCCCGGCCCAAAACGGGAAAACGCGGAAACGGTCGGGAAAAACACCTCCGCCATTTTCAGTCCCGTTTTCATATTTCGTTTCCCGTTTCCATCCCATTTTCATTTTTTCCATTCGAAAATGAAAACAAACGAAAAAAAACCATAATACAGTGATACGGTTGCGGTCGGTACAGAATTTTCCCGTCTCATTTTCATCCTTAACTGGACGGACGTCTCTACAATGTGGCTTGGGGGTACCAGATTTTTTTGTTTTTGATAAATGTACTAGTAAAATTTGAGACCATGAATAAGAAAGCGGAGACCGGAAAGCAGCTACCATACTAACGAAAGAAAAGCACATGAAACGTTCGCGTTACATGATTTTATCGATGCAGGCAGTACGAAGTTCCAAACTTTATTATGTGATAGTATACATCTCAAAGATCAACAAGAACAGCAATGGAGCAATGTTACAGGGCACCAAAGAAACCACGAGAAGTAGAAGAGTTTTCATTTTATTGGAATAATGCGATATGATAAAAGTGCTGTTGTATTTCGTCCGAGGAACAGCTCAGCTCAGAGCTTCGACAGAAGGCCGTTCTGCATAGCCTTGGGCGACTCGGCTTCCTTGACATCGGCATCAGAAGAGCTGGGAGGCACGTCCACCGCAGGGGAGCAGTTGAAGAATCCATGCGGCTGCACGACGCAAAACATCATTAGAAACTATCAAAGTAAAGACTGTCCTTATCCCAAAGAATTGTCAACGGAACTCAAAACCCGTACCATGAGCATGAAGCCGATACGCTCCACCGGCATCACAGGCCAATCTTCCAGCCTTGGGATGTGGGTGAGCCCGAACACGTACCTGCAGACAGGGAACAAAGTTTCAGTAAAATGTTGTAGATGAAATAAGCAATGGAAATTTTTAGTGTCCAATGAATGATGTGCAAGAAAATTGAGTACAGAGAAGGAAGTAATACCACAGAACAATGTCAGTTTCTTCCAGGGGTCTATCCCTCTTCACCCATGTAGGTAAACCCTCATGAATACGTGGGTTCTGATTGGGAAATTCTCCTCCTGGGAAAATCTCATCACTCTTGTACTGCGTGATCCACAGATTATGCTTTAGAAAACCAGCCCTCCTGAGAAATTTCGCCTCCGGCAGAGCCAATGGCAAACAGTTTGAACCTGGCACAAGCTTGTAACCAGTTGGCTGCCCTGTTCGATTTACAGTTCTTGTGTTCCTTACCTAATTATCATAATGTAAACAATAATAAAAAAGGAAGTGAAAAAATGAGCATGTTTGATAAATGATGCATGGAAGATCAATAGTAGTGCGACTATCAAAGAAAATGAAAGAAAACAAACTTCAACTACAATGTACTGGGTTAATACTGATAGTAACGATATCAACAAATAAACTGCTACCGTCATAAGCAGAGAGACAATATGTTTAACCTGTTCTTGAAAGAGATACCGGAGTATTGGATGCAAAATATGCATAAAAATTATACGTTCCCAATCTCATGGATACCGTGTCTTAATGTCGGTCAGAATAAGGAAAAGAAAAGATATCTTACAATCCAATGGCGTGCAGATGATGGGTCACAGTCTCGCATTGCTTGCAACTCGGACTTCAACAATTTCTCTTCAGCATAGAAGGCATTATTATGAACATTATGTGCTCCTGCACTTTCCACTTTAACGTTTACCTCAACCACCTGGATAAAGAAAGGAATATGTGAAGAAAATCTATCACAATAGCCAAGGCCCATACACTACATTTGATGGTTTTGCAAACTAGGGACTAATAAGCATCTAAGTAGCCCTGCTATGGTATTCACATGATTGAACAGAAGCGTTTGTAACACAATTAACGAAGGCTCAAATTTTAATTAATTATTTTCGTTGAAACTTGCATTCAAACAAAAGGTAGTTTCAATATCTTCTATGATCCAAAGATATAACTAAGTTTTGCTTGTTCCAAAGCAGATCGAAAGTTTATCAGTCGTAGAAGGGAACCCACTGACCCACCTGATTATAAGCCTCGTTAGGTTTGCAATCAATAGCCATGTCCATACGGGCAACAAAAAAGTGCTGATGAACAGGTGCATACAGAGCAGGGGCAATGGTTGTGCCATATTTCCTTGATTCTCCAGGCATAAGGGCCCCCAAGCTGAGAATTCCAGTTAGCTTTACTTCTGCTTCTATTTTACCATCCTGCAATCAGTAGCATTAGTAAATAATTACTGCAAATGTAACTGAATGGCGCCAAGTTTTGTAGCTTCAGAATCACTAATTGATCTCTATTTTGCACAATCAAAGCTGGAATCACTAAGCCTTCAGTAAAATCTCTTGCTTTTGCAATAACCATTAATAATTCTTTCCCGCATAAGTTAGCAAACTTATACAACAAAATTATTAGCTTTTGTATTTGTATTTCAATTGTTAATTGAGAAAAGTAAACCAAACATTTACCTGATAAAAGTGCCAGTAAAAACCATATTCATAGTTTGCAACTGTACAGATAAATGAGACAGTGAGCCTCCTTGACCGCCTAACTTCTGCTAAGCCAGTTCTCCAGTCTTGGTGTTTCCAAAGGATTCCATGGTCCTCCTCATGCAAACAGACACAGTTCTCAATTGTCTCCACACCACCAGTGAAGTTTGTGAAATGTGCATCAAAATATTTTATGTAGCCCAAGCAGTCACACCCCTGTACAAGAAGGGTAAAGAACACGGTAAAGCAAAGTTAAAATGTCCATCTTAAGAGTTACGAAGAACGGACAGATTACCTTCTTAAGAGAATGGGCATTTTTTCCAAGTCCATCCTCTCCAGCATCAAATGCATTCTTACGATAATGTGGTTCGTTTGGATCTCCATAAGGAACAACCATCTCAACGAAGCTCAGCCTATGTGCTATAGGTCGACGTCCACGGCTGCCATCAACGTAGGCAACAGAATGGATAACCAAGCCCTCTTTGGGGGTGAAGCCAATACGGAAGTTCCACTGGTCAACAACATTAAGTGTTACTACTTTCAAAGGACACTGTTTATATGTATGTTAGCACTAGAACTATATTCTTTTTTAAAAAAAATAGCATAGCAACCACATACCTTCTGCCACTCCACAAAATAGCCATTGATGCGGAAGCTTGGGCCTTCAGGCTGATTGATAATAAGCGGCTTTACATCGCTTCGGTCAACTCCACCTCTTGTTTCCCCAGGTGTGTAGTTTCTCAAATGATCCGGTGGGGGGAGAGGAACCAGCTTCCTATCTTCAAATTCAATAACAGCATTATTCTGCATATCAACTATGACATGAATCCCTTCCACGGGACGTGCATAACCATTCTCCATGGGGCTATCACTCTCAGTTCTGCAAAATATTAGAGGCTTTCCAAGTCTGCGACTGGGAGCATCAGCATCACCATAATAGCCAGCACACCTGAAACAGTAAATTGCCCATTCTAATTTCAAGGAAAATATAAGCTGATAGATAACCCAAAATGAGACATGCAATAAAACTATTATTTGCCAAAGGCTTACCAGGCATCCACCATAACAAGATCCATGTCATCCACACCTCTTCGCTTCATAGCTTCGACGAACGGTGGATAGCTTTTGACAGTAGCTTCGCACTCAGCGTACTCCATAGCATCCTGTGAAAGAGAAAAATCCAGAGTCAATTATGCAAGCAGTATTGGTGTAAAAGAAACTTCAAGACATCAACAAATTAAGGCCCTAGATGTTACAAAAATTAACAAATATCAACTGCAGCAAAATATCGCCATGACCTTTGCATGCTTAAACGGACAAAATGATTGGAATCTTGACAAAAAGTCATAAGATAAGCAATATATGCAAAACATTAGTTCACATACCATTGCAGGCTGAACATCTGGAATAACTTCAGATGTTATAACCTTGCCTCTGTGATGTCCACCCCTAGTAGCTGCATGCACTTCGGAGAGTTCCACTATCCAAATGCTAGTCTCATTTGATTGCTTATTGTAAACAGTAAGCTTGGCCCTCCTAGGAGGCAACCTGCTTGGAATAACAGCAGAACCTTTGGACCTAGGAAGCAGTGATGGTTGGAATGGTGGGAAAAAGTATGCATCTGCTAATGCCACAACATTCTTCTCCGGTTCCAATAGAACAACTTCAACAAAGCGCATGCTGTCTCTCTCCTACAATTATAAAACTTAAGATTTCAATTCAATTTTTTTATCAAGCTTGCATGGAAAAGGATTTGAAAGATTTGCTCCACAAACCTCAGGAGACCTTCCAGCAGCCCTTACAGTTGCTACAGCGACCGCAATTTCAGCAGCAGATAATGGGTCTAAAGGGTGGCTTCTCTGGGCTCTGGTCATAATAGGTATCCCTGCATGTTTTCCATCCAGTAGGGCATTAAAACATGGTCAAATTAAATTTCCCATTTCATAAAATGTAGTCTAAGATATTACATATGTAAAACATGAAAAATTCAGAGAAATATGTCACAAAAGTGTGATACTGTCCTGATGAGCAGCTTTGGCAGAACGTGGAGGGCAATATGTTCCTATTTACTTAAAATTGTTATGTCAAAAGATTTCCTAACTAAACCGAAGCAATCACCAAGCACAAAGCAACTTCAAAAAAAAGAACAGCTAAATCAATAACACACGTGCTTCCTGTGCTTATCTAGGGTGGAGATGCACTTAGATAGAAAGTTGACCTCTATCTGAAACAAAAATATAAACAAAACTTTACTGACGGATGAACCTTGAAGAATACAAGTCTTAAAATATTGTTTAATGAACACTAGTCCTGGGTCTTGTACCAAATTGCTGGTTAGAACAAATTCCAAATTAAACTGGTGAACATGTAGCACAATCGTACCAAGAAGTATTTCACTGTCTCTTAATGTCCCACCAAATCTGATGAGTAAGCCACAAAATAAATTTATCAGGAAACCCTGCTAAATATCATCATAGCATTGTTCGGATAGCTCATTTGCTGGTGAAAGTAAGAGATCAATCACAATGAACGATGTCTCAAATCATTGATGATATTTTGGTTGGGACAGAAGTTCAGGGCGATGCAGCGTCCTTTTCCGCTTCTAATTAAAAGAAAACAAAAATCTACATCACTCCATGCATCCTGTGAATCTTTAAAGGGAAGCAGCACGGGACACGGGACACAACGAATTAAGTAATAATCTTGTTTACACCCCCACAATTTCAGCTCCCCCACATACACCCGTAAGTGTCCATTGGTCACCCCATGTGGACCAACCCTCAGCAGCAGCTTATGCCTAGTGGCGCACTTCAGGAAAGCGTGAATGCAGAAAACTCTGCTGACCCATGCCTCCAATAATCATGCAGCATATTAGTCCGTTGTCAATCTGACATCATTATCCAGATCACCAACTTATATAGAAAACTGCATCATCAAACAGAAAACTATGGAAGGACAAAATGATCACTGCTGCTAGCGATCAAACAACGGTTGGAGGATCAAACTATTAACAGGTAAAAGAAAAATATTAATCAAAATCGAACTATTTGGATATTTCTGACAATCGCACTTCAAGTACTGCTGCCCCATCACATCAAGCCCCCGTAATTTAATCATCAATTTGCCAGAAAAGGCAGAACAAACATTTATTATTATCATGGTATATTGATGCCTCTGTAAGATCCAATTATATACTAGTCATGAACAGCTAATGCTCCTGATTCGAGACCAAACTCGTCAATATTTAATCTGGTCGCATGTATACGGGAACTGTGATGTGTTCAAGCGTCATACGAATCTGATCCCACAAGGGATGAACTGGTTCTGCATACTCTGCTTGCATGCACATGGTACCATGCACTCTGAACATCCACTTGCGTCTGCCGCACTCACACCTGAGTTCAGGAGAAATCGTGATCGACTGAAACTCCCGCGGACCATGCCCTCACCTAATACACGATCCATGCACGGCACTGCGCACTACACTACCGGGACACTTCACAAGACCCGATCAATCGCGCTAAATTCGCAGACAACTCGTGCTACTTAACGATCCAAGTCGATTGATAGAGGGAAACAAAGGTGGGAGAGGTGCCAATCGCAGTACCTTTCGAGGAGGCCTTCGCGGTGGTGGGCTGGACCGTGGCGATCTCCTCGATTACGGCGCCACCTCCGACGGCCGAAGCGGCCACGCGCTCATCGCTCGCGGCCATGGAGACCTTCCCGGCCGGGGACGCCGCGATCGCCCGCATCGCGACGGGTGCGCCACGAGCGGGCGCGCCGCCACCGCAGCAGGCCGACGCCTTTTCCTGAGTTGCGGCCATTGAAGCGGATTCGAGAGCTGACTGTGTCCGTATTCTCCTCCGCCTCCGCCTAGCCGGCACAGACGATCTGACATACAGCACAGGCCCTCCGCCTCCCGCGCCTTCTGCCTCCCCTCTCCGCCGCCGCTCCTGCTAGTCGCCGGGGCTCTCGGGAGTGCGGGTTCGGGCTAGGGTTTCGGGAACCCTAGGGATGGAGCAGGGTTCTCTCACCGTCCACCGGAAGACGAGGAGGAGGCGGGGGAAGCGGTGGCGCAGTAGAGACTGGAGTGGTGATGGCGGAGGAAGCAGGGTGATTTGGCGACGGAGCTCACGTGGATTTATAGAAAGGTAAAGGGGAAAGGTGGCTGGTCTCTGTGGGTGGGCTGGACTCTTCTGGGTCGTGCAAAACTGCTACATGGACACGTCATTGTACCCACGCGAACAATTTTGGCTTGTGGTTATCCGGTGTTTGGATGAAAACGATTGCAATCTTAGTTTTTTTTCTGCTCCGCAAAATTAGCATTTTGTGGAAATGGTACCAAAACATGCGGTAGGTGTAGCAGCAAAGGCAAGGCTCGGTTCAATTACTTTCGAAAATGCATGATTTAACTATTTGTGTCTCTTAAGCTCCGGAGGAAAGAGATAAACATAATAATCTCAGATAAGTGCTAGAAAACACTGTTTTTGTTTTCAATAAAGCGTACAATTAATTCTGCTATCAATAATTTCCTCCGCCTTGTTGTGTTATATGCTGCTGATGGTGATGAGTGCACGCGTCTTATGATAGGTCGGTATCGATTTTGACTTCGTATGGGATAGGTCATGGTCACTCTACACTGGTGGCAAAAGGTGCATAACTTTTTCTTACTTGTGGAACCTTATGATTGTGACGGAAATGTCCGCAGCAAAACA
This sequence comes from Chloris gayana, assembly GCA_031894775.1. Lineage (NCBI taxonomy): Eukaryota > Viridiplantae > Streptophyta > Magnoliopsida > Poales > Poaceae > Chloris > Chloris gayana. The sequence goes on from JAUNZO010002349.1 coordinate 12,853, forward strand.
AGGAAACTTTGATAGCGTATCGCGGCATGCATTCAACATATATGAATGGCTTTTGTCGCTCCACATTTGTATTGCAAAAAGTTTTGAAATGTTTGAATGTTGTTCCAGTGAACATGTTTTCCACAAAAAAGCAAGCGTTACAAACATTTTCTTAGGCTTAATTTACGTGTGAAGACACTAAATTGCAAGTCTAGCTGATCCGCTAATCTCACCACCGTGAATTATTTTTAACCAAAATGCATATCTTTTGGCGGGGATCGGAATGGACGAACTATCAATGAATCCTATATCTTTCTCTACACTAATAATGTACCAACCCAACATACTTACCGTGCTAGACCACACAACCGAATATGATTCTTAAACTGACAATTATTGTTTACTGGATGAAGATAAACACTTAACATATCCAGTGTGATCATCCTCCTCTGTGGAAAAAAGGCAGAAAGCAACGAGTACGTACTGGTCATATTCATGTGCGCGCACTTTTGTCTGTCCTGCTTGTCATACGTGCGAGGAGGAATATGGCGGCATGGCGCAGCTGTAGCTAGGTCGGGCACGCATTTTATTATAATCTCAAAATCACAGCAGCCACTTACACGGATTAATGAAAGTTTATTAATTGGCTGTACATGCCATGAGACGTGAGAGCGATCGCACGAGCATGTGTGAGGATCCGTGGCACGGACGTCGATCGGCCGGGGGATGACGAGGTTCTTATCATCGAAGCAAGCGACACGGAATTGATCTAGCTATAGCTAGTTGCTGCAGCATTCCAGAACTCTTGTCATCAAGCTAGTGGGTTGGCTTACCCTTGGCAGCGAGTTGGCTTCATGTTCAACGGCCATGGTTGATTCAACAGTCGGCTGTGTTTTTGCAGCGACCTTGCATTCCGTTCTTTCTGTTGCAGTTTTCGCCGGAAAAGATGCCGAGGCTCCACAAAAACTGATGCGGACCATCCCCCACACGTAACTCACATAGTACTATGGTCCCACCATATGCATTATCTCGGAGCAAATTGTTCCTTCGGTCAAGAGAAATCTATGGCAAGAGGAAACAAACAAGAGAAAACTAGATACAATTGTTACAATAAAATACTAAAACAAAAGAAAACAAACCCCAACAACAAAATGTGTGCAAATATATCAGAGACGGAGATCCTCTATAATGCTCAAAGTTCTAACATATCAGCGTTGCAACCTCCCATTCATGTAGGATCACACGACTGGAGATACATAGACATGATCTAAAAGAGAACTACTAAAATTCCATTTCTCTGCATATAAAGCTTAACAAAAAAGTTATACCAATATCGAACAAAGAAGTCTTGTTTAGCTTAAAATTAAAATGGGTTAGAAAAGGATGCGTCTAGTACTAATTCTGTCCAAAAAATTTATCTAGACATATACTATCTTGTATGACAAGTGAAACGGAGGTATGGCGAGAAGCTGGTTGTGTTTTCTTTTCAAGAAAAAAAACTTTACAAGTGGCTTATAGTATCACCGTAGGATTAGGATCAGTCGGTGGTGATGGATCTGTTTAACCTGGATAACGATAAGAGAGCTATGATCGGACTGCCCAGCGATGATAGGAGCTCCCACTAGTTATCCCACCTACCCACTCACTCAAAACAGCAGCTCAGTGACACAGTGACAGTGAGTTTAAAACTAAATAAAGAAAACGAAATTATTTAAAGCAGAATATTCCCCGGCCCACAGAATTCCCAGCTGGACGGCACCACTTCGCGCAGGGCCCACCTCTCTTCCGCTACAGCACCACGCATGGGAAAGCACAGAAGTGTAGTACGTTGTGGGTGACGCATAGGGCCCTCAGCTTTTGTGCACCAGTAGTCAGCAGAGTGGATTATAAAGAGTAGAGGATGCTGCTAAGTCATCACCACGTCAGCATTTAGCCCGATCCGATGGCAGCAGCGCCGCACCCACACCGCGACGGGGACATGACCCAGACTCCGTTTCGGATGGCTCCAACAAACCTGTTCTATCTGAATTTGGGGTATACCGAGAAATATCAAGCAGTTTATTGTTTTGTTTTTATGCAGTTTTTTGCGAGGAATTTTTAATTTAAATTTTGAGTGCGTCCAAGAGCTGTGTACACGCCACCTTAGCTTCATCCTTTGTCTACTTAAAAAGCTACTAGTACTACTCTATCTTCTTGTGGGGGTACTATTTCTTTTTGAGAATGTGTTGGGACCGATATATACTTCATCAAATGTTGCTATCAGGTATCGAGCAAAGGAATTGGAATGGTAGACATATTCTGATAGTGGTAGGTTCTCATTCAGCAATGTCTCCACTCTCACGTGTATCCTGCTTGATCCGGTCCCGGTGGTTCAAGTGCGTCGTCCTCCCAGCTGCATCGGCTGTGGCTGGTGACCAGTGCTGATGGCGAGAGCCGAGAGGCAGAAGGTGCTCCGTGCACCAGAGGCATGGTGGAATCCTGGGTTTACGGGACTGGACGGATGCCATGCGGATGTGGCCACGTATTCGGTTGCCAATTCGGCAAAGTTGACATCCACGAGCAGCCGCCGCACTCCTGGTACCCTGGTGCGGCTAGCAAAGACTGCACGTCCATGCATCATGTCGATCAATGCTTCAGCTTAGTACTAGTTTGGTACAATATTTAAGGACCTCTTTTAAACATCTGATCCAGTGACACGACAATAATCAAATCGAAAGAGGGCATCCATCGATTTCTCGGGAGATATTTCTGACTCCCGTGCAAAGGAGGAGGGAGCTTGTGCTAGCTGACGAGGGAACCAGAGGCGTCTAATCGTGTCCGTCCGTGTTGCTCCCGGCAGGACCAAAGCGGGACGCCGTCAGATAATGGTGGCGTAATTGCGCTTTAAGCAATCTCTCCACGAATCAACACCTGACCCCGTGCAAGCTCAAGGATGAGGACGACACGTACGGTCCACTCAAACGCAGCATGATTGCGCCCACGTCATGCAGGAATCCAATGCGTGACTAATCTGCGAGGCAGGCACTACTACTACTACTACGCTTGCCCGCAACGGCAAAGACGCGATTCCTCCTTTTCCCTTTCCGTAGTTTTGTTTAGTTATCGATCAGCTGGAGATAGGAAGAAATGCGGATTCGATATGCATGACCTCCTATTTGCAGCTAATAATACGCAGATACGGCCGCAGCTTTTAAGCTGGCCTGTGTTAGCAAGATGACGTGCGTACTCATCAGCTCGATGTATACGTAGTGCGGCTCATAATGCGCAATATAGAAAACACTTTAGTTTTTGGGATAGCTACCCATCGACGAGCCAAAAGACGATCACACCAGTAAACAAATAATATACGGTACTTATGGCTGTACTTTTGTGTCCTTGCCCGTGAGCCAGTGAGGCAGTCCACTCTGCACGATAGCGACGTCTCAAACGACAACCCAGTAGCATGTCACGTCAATGGGTTGCCGCTTGAGCCTTTGCCCAATGGAGATGCTCCCGAGTGCGCTGTTGTACTGCTACCAACTTCTGTGGTGCTGCACAGCTGGACGTGTCAACTCACAGCCCACCGAAAACATATGGAGTCAAACATAATGTTCAACCATGTTTGGAGACTCTAACTCGGTTAGAGGTTAGAGTTGGTTTCTATCTAACTCTAACCTCGAACTAACTCTAACTCTTTATGTGTTTGGATGTTAGGGTTAGATTGATAAAAAAGCTATTTTTAACTCCTTTACTGACCGGATTTTGTGTGGCCAGCTCTTATGTGGCCTCCTCACAAATGAGTAAAATAAATCAATTTTCGATCCAAACATTTAAAACACGATAAATTTAATTTATCCATACAATATTTTACGCAAACATACACCATAAAAATATTTTAATGTTGGCCCTACTTTAGTGCGCCGGATCGAATGCGCATGGTCCTATGGTCCTAGAGAACTAACCCTAATAATCACCTCTTAGAGGGATAGTCTTTTGGGTGGGTTAGATGCATCTAACCCAATCTAACCCACCCGTTTGGAGGATTGAGGGTTAGAGTTGGCAAAACTAACCCAATCTAACTCTAACCCATGGATCCAAACAGAGCCTTCATCGGTGCTTTGTGCTGATGCAACAAAAGGCACATGCGCTGTGGCATTTGCTAGTACTACTGTATTCAGCTGGTGCGGTGCACTAAACAAACGTTGGTCTTCACGGCGGCCAGGGCCAGTCACCCCGGTGGCCCGCACGCATGGGCGTAGCTGTGCGAAACTGCGAACACATGCCCCCTCGCCTACGCCCCCACCGCCGAAACCGCGCACGACCGCACCCCGTTTCCGCAGTACTCTCTCCTTCTCAATTTACTTGACGTTTTACATGCATCAAGTTTTGCCATTTTACTTGACGTTCTCGTTTCCCTATGTGTCGTACACCACCTGAAGCCACGAGTTTGGGATCCTCTATGAGAAAGGCCAATATTTGTGTGCGATGCTGCTAGTGGATGTGCCCTGGTGGAGCCCGCTTGATGCATGGGTGCTGGGAGAGTCGGAGCATGGGATCCATTCTGATCGCTTCTGCTGTTGCTATTAAATGTTGCTACACTTTCTCCTTAATCTTTGTGCTGGCTCCAAAATGTCGTCTAATTTGACATGGAGGTGTTCGTTTTTTAGTCTAAATTTTAGAGCTGTCACGTCAAAAGAATCTTACTATTTAGAAGTACTAAATAAAGTTTAATTATAAAATAAATTACATGTCCCTAGACTAATTTACGAGATGAATCTAATGAGGTTAATTAAGTCGTAATTAGAAGACGGTTACTGTAGCATCACTTTAGCAAAACATAGATTAATTAAGCTCATTAGATTCATCTCGAAAATTAGAACCAATCTATCAAAAGGGTTTTTATCATTAAATGATCGAAATATTCATAAATTCGTTTCCGGGGTCTAAACTTTAGAGTCGTCACATAAAAAAGAATCTTACTATTTACGAATATTAAATAAAGTTTAATTATAAAATAAATTACAGGTCCTTAGACTAATTTACGAGACGAATCTAATGACGTTAATTAAGTCATGATTAGAAGACGGTTATCTGTAGCATCACTTTTGCAAAACATAAATTAATTAAGCTCATTAGATTCATCTCGAAAATTAGCACCAATCTATCAATAGGGTTTTGTCATTAAATTGATCGAAATATTCATAAATAGTAAGATTCTCTTTGATGTGACAGATCTTAAATTTTAGAATGCAGGAAACGAACAAGACCTTAGTTGTAGCAGTAAAGGACGAAGTTCGCTGGCAGTATGTTCTTAGCTGTAGTCCAGTGGCATAGCGATGTTGACACATGTTGCGCAACAGCAACAACAACAAAAGACAGCTCTGTTCTTTTGTTCTTGTCTGGTTGAGAGGATGAAGGCAAACTCTTTTTTCTCAGAAGAGGAAGAAACAACCCTTCTACTAAAAGGGAAAGAAAGAAGGGACAATTTTTAGTTTTTTTAAGGAGAGGGACAACTTTTAGTTTTTTTAGGAGAGGTACAATTTTTATAGTGTGAGAAAGGGCAACAAAGGCTGGGCTGAGGCTCCCAAGTGCGGGCACATGAATAGTAGTTACACCGGCCCGCGACCATACGGCCTCAACACGCTATAGATGGGCTGCAACTGCAGGTGGGCCAACTCGGAGGTCTCCCCGTCCGCTCGCTCGGCTCGATCCATTCCAACTCAAGAGCGCGCAGAGGAGAAATGGGGGCAAACTGAAAAGAAGCAGCGGGCTCCCCGGCGGCGAGGCGCCAAAACCCTACGCCACCGAGTCCGTTCTCGTCCCCGCGCGCGCTCTACCTCCCTCCTCTGACGAGGCGGCCAGGGCCACAGCCGCAGCCAAAGCAAACCGGAAGCCCTGCAGCAGCGCCGCCACCACCGAAACCAAGGCGCGCCCCCCGATGGCGTCGTGGTGCGACAACTTGGCGGCGCCGCCCCGCGTCCTCGTTGGCCCCCGTGAGCACCCGTTTCCCTCACCTGACTCCAATTGCTGTTTAGCCTAAGCATCTTCAACTCGCTTTGGGAAATTTTAGCACCTGCGTGCTGATCTGTGGGTTGAGTGCGACCTGTGGTGACAGATTGATTCTAGTGTTCCCGATTTGAGTCCTTTTCAGATTTCCCTTGCTGTACGCTGTTTTCAGTTCTGTTAGTTAGCGTAGCCTTGTGGAATGATCAGTTGGATGTGAGTCTGTTCCCTAGTGCCATGTATTAGCCATCACAATCAAAATCAGGAAGCAACGTCTTCGTTTGAGGATTGATTATTTTGTTGGATTTAGGTACAGTCCGTTCGCTCCAAGTGGCACTCTGCATTTTTTAACCTGACCCCTATTTTGTGCACTTTACAGGTTCTTCTGATGCTAATGGTGGAGGGAACGTGCTGTCACTTCGCCATCCCAGATCAGGTGCATGCCTTAGCTTGTGTTTTCCAGTTCGAGTTTCTGATCCCCTAGCAATTAGTTAAGATGAACACGGTATGAATGTCATTGATCAGGTGATGCAGCGGGCTATCTATTTATCGACAGTCAACTTCATGAGATCAATTGGTTTAAGGAGCGCTATGGCTCTTGGTTCTTGGGAAATTATGTTTGTGAAGGTATGTTACAAGCATAAACTAGCCAAGGAGTTTCCATTTCTGTGCAATAGCTTGGATTTCTTTTCCACCTGGGTTAAGCTTCCCTTATCTATGTTGACACTGTTGACAATGAATAATCACTGTTAGAACTTAGGTTTCCTTCCCTTCCTCTTCAAAACAGCTAGTGACCAGGTTATTTTTTACGACTGCCATAGATAGCGAGTTCATGTTCTTCTTGTTCTTTAATTTCTGTGCTTTCATATCCATCTGTGGCACATCAACGCACCAAATGTTGAGTATATATTCTTCTCGCAACAAAGCTTTTCTGAGCACATATTAAAGCTTTGTATTTTAGAGCCTAACCATTGCTGCTTTCCCTTCCAGATGGCGGGCTCTATTACTGTACCCTTGTCGATCCTATCTTCATTTTCCTACCAACTTTTGAAGCAGCACGGATGTCGGTATGCCGAACAGAAGAATAATAATTCTGGTAAATGGTTCTTGTTTTTCTGGATTTTATCAACTTATGTTCTTTCATTCACTGTGCTGCAGAATGGTAAAGATCCAGGAAAATTCAGACAACTTGATGAAATATTGTATGTTGAGGGATATCCTGCATATCAGCAGCTCATGAGTGTGGCTGGACAACATATGGAATTGGTCTGCGAAGTAAAAGGTCATTTTTTAACATGTTTCGTTGTAATAGTTGCTAAAGGTTATGATCACCATTAATGCTTTGATTGCATTTTGCTGTCAGATGTTCTTTCTTTGTTTTCTGGGATGATTTGGTTCTGTACTGGCAAATATTTACATGGATATTACCTTTCTTGCAGAAGTAGCTAACATGAAGTTCTTCAGGCTTGATGATTCTAAGGTTTTATCTTGGCTGTGCTGTAAGGTACTAGCCTCTTTAAGTTTGTACAGTTCACTCAGTTTGAAGCATTATATATTCTCTCTATGTTTATTCTTGTCAGAAACTAAGCTATAGTTTGGTTTACCTTTTTGCACCATACACAACCAATGCTGTAACTTGTAGACTGCAACTAGGGTACGGTTTATGATGTACTAAGATAAGAAGACATAAAATATTTTCTCTAATTAAACAAATGCCTCGCTTTTTGGCACATGTTTATTGAGGAAGGGATGAACATGCCACTTAATTTTGATGTGTGTATGTTTATTGATTCTCTAGGCGTTGTCAGTTTCTTTCGCTTACAGCTTAAGGATAACGTAATACCTAATATTTAAGTTTATTTTGTTTTGATGAGAACATCCAAAGGATGATGATTAGTATTTCTTGATACATAAATCTTTAATCATATTTCTACTGTTGAGAAATGAGAACTATTGATACCTTCCTGTGAAATTCTTACAGGTGCAGAACCTAAAAGAGGTTTTCCCCAAGTTGGGTAAAAATTATGGTGCTCAAGGAGAAAAGGAACTATGTATGTCTCTGTACATTGTCGTTTAAGTATGCAAACTCTAAAATAGTTTAATATGACAAGATGCGAAGAAGTATGCAGCTTCTGTACATTGAATGTTCCATTTTCCCCTGCACATGTATCTCATATTTTTGTCTAAACAAGCTGTTGAATAGTTCTAACTTCTCTCAATTTATAGCCAAACTGTTATGACAGGATCATTGATTCTTTATATTCTAGTGCATTACTTATACCTTAAACTACACTACCACTGATACTTGGTAATTCTTTTAGCTTTGAATAAATACCAGAATGGTTTCAGCGTACTTAGTTTAGTATTCTGGATTTACATTTTTTTCTTGTTGCTAGCAGTTAACCTTGTACCTTATCCAGAAGGAAAAGGAGACTCAAACGTGTCATATTAGCGCTGCACTTATGTTCAGATTAACTTTTACCAGTGTTCCTTATGGACTTGACCAGCTTTATGATGGTAGTGTAGTACTACTAGCATCCACAGCAGAAAGAAAATGCAGTTTCTGACTTTCTATATGGAAGATTGGTTAATGAGCTGCCAATATTGTTTCTGTTATAGTGAAGGAGGCTGTCCAAATGATCCGCGAATACTTGAAGGATGAACCTTGGCTAACATTACTCTGCAAGAAATTGCAGTAAGGTTTCTTCTCTCTTGCATGTTGATATTAGGATTTAGGAAGATATCTTTCTAGTATATAAGGTTAATCAAGCTTGATCAATCCATTCAACTGCAGCTTGGATGTCAATGAAATCATGGATACAACTACCAAAGCAAGCGAGGCTTCATTCTATGCAGAGAGTTACCCTGCACCTGCTCGTCCCTCTGAGGTGAGCTCTCCGAGTATGCTTTAGCTTATCTTAGCAGCCATAAGCTCTGAGTTCTTAATATCTGTTCGTGCAGGGTCAGGTTGCAAATGGCAGCGCCAAATCAAGTAAAGGGAGGCCAGCGAAGAAACCAAAGATAGAGGTAGGATCCAAGAACATCAAAGACATGTTCCGAAGAGTCACAAGGAGCGGAACGGGATCATGATCCATAAAAGCTGAACCTGATTGGTTTGGCATCATCACCTCACAAAGCAGTTGTCCTTGGGGCTGCGGCTGCCAAATTATTCCAATTTGGATTGCTGACATGCCTTTTGTCGGTTCTTGGCATAGCAGCCACTCTGTAAAATCTGCAAAATGATTCGTGTAGCTGAAGACTAACCATAGATTAGAATCAGACCATTGAAACGAGGATTCAGGCGCTGAAGCCTGATCCTTTGCTACCCAACTGCAATGTATCTCATGCAATGCTTTAGTTCTCTATGTTGCCTACCTGAGAGATTCGATAGCTAAATGGCTGATGTTAACCGAGCAGTTAATTTTAGCAGCTCCGTTCGTTTTCCCACTAACCATTCCAATGATTAAATTTGGACGAAGCTCACTACTGTTTTGGCCTTTTGTTGTACTTTTACTTCTGAGATTAACTGTATAATGACATGCCTGTGGTTAACTGAGCACGAGGTTGTGGAACTATATGAGTGCAATTTCCCCTTTAGGTAACGCATCTGCAATTCCGTGCTGCTAGGAATTATCCTTGTGGTTCTTAAATTGCAGTTCTGTGTGATAGAAAAGTGCACGTAAGAGCGTGTGTGGTTTCGCTTGACAAATGGTCAAACATAACGAAAAATGTGACAACTAGAATATTTTTGAAACGAAGTAGTATACTCCTTACATTCTTAAATTGATATCGTCGTTGACTTTTTGTGTTATGTTAACCATTCGTTTTATTTAAAATATTTTTATAAAATATGTTAAATTATTTAAGTTATGTTATAACCTTCTTTGATGATAAATAAATCATAATAAAATATTTAATAATTCTTAAATTATTTGGATAAAATGAATGGTTAATGTAATAAAAAAGTCAACAACATTAACAATTTATAGTAATATAAAGAGAGGGTAACATAATAATTAACCCATCCTCTAATTTAGCCAACACTTATGTGAATTATGTGATTGAGTGTCAGTTCGGGAGAAACATGGTCCGGGATGATGAAGGAGTGATAACAGCCGACCGAGACACAGGGTTCAAAGAACCGGGTTAACCGGCCGGTTAACCCGGTTAACCGGTAAACCGGTCCGGGCCGGTTGCACCGGTTGGCCGGTTAACCCTCGGTTCAAATTCAAAAATTTTCAAAATTTTCAAAATTTTGTATAAAAAATTTGTTAAAAAACTAGAGAAGAAATAAAGATTTATAGTAAAAGAATAATTTGAAATTGAAGTTGTTTGACATAGAAAAAATTTACGGAATACAAATAAAGGTAAAAAGGCTATAGAACCTTATAACCGGTTGGTTAACCGGTCAAAGCGCTGGTTAACCGCTATAACCGACCGACTAACCCTCCCTCTCCCAAATTTTCTTGATGTATAATATTTGTTGAAGACTATGTTTTGGACAACTATAGCCGAGACATGAGTGAAAGTCATATTTTCTATGTATTATGTACAATTAATCTTGTTGTTGTATGAATTTGTGAACAATATGAGTTAGACAACTATATTTGACTTTTTATTGGGCAATATGGTTGTGTTGTGTCCTATGAAGTGGATATAATATGAATTTATGTCTAAAATTATCGTTAATATTTTAGGGCAGTTAATGCATTTTTTCCTATTTTTCTGAATTTTTCTTGATTCTATTGCAATTTGCACTGTGCCTGAAAACCGGCCGGCTAACCGGACAAACCGGCCGGTTAACCGAAGAAACCGACCGGTTAACCGGGCTGCGACCGGCGCGGCCACAAATCAAATTTCGTCCGGCTAACCGGCCGGTTTTTCCGGTTATCCGGTTAACCGGTGGACCGGCCCGGGGCGGTTCAATCGGTTATGTCAACCTTGCTGAGACAAGGAGTGACTGACTGTTTCTATGCTAAATCCTCCAAGCATTCGTTGCAATCTCTCTCACTCGACGAACGCTCCCAGGCTCCAGGCTCCCAAATCCCTCCACAGCCGAGCGCGACGCCGCAGGCCCGCCCCTCCGGGAGGCTGCAGCCACTCGCTCTGCAAAACCCCTCCCGGACGGCGGGACGCACGGACAGAACGGGGCACAAGCCGGCCGCCCTCCTTCAGCTTCGACGGCGACAACGGAAGGTGAGAGCTGAGCCCTCCTCCTGGATCCTCTAAAATCCTCCTCCTCCCTTCTGTAGCTGACATTTAAGCTGTATGTAACGGGGATGGGGACCTCGTCGATCCTTGCGTGGGGACGGGCATGTGAAGAAATTATCGCTCTGTATGTAACGGGGACGGGATTTCATCCCAATCGGATATGGGGATGGGGACGTGCTTCCAGTAGCCGCAGAATTTTCATATCTTCCCGGAACGGTAGCGAGCGGCAGGCAGCAACGCCACCAATGCCGGTAGCTGTGCCTGGCGACCTGAGGACTGCAGCTCTTTGAGGAGATGGAGGAGGTATCCGCGCTTGCGTTAGGTAGGGCAGGTCGGTTCCGCCTCTACGCGAAAATTCTGCTACTAACAAGTTCTTGCATTTTTTTTAATTGCGAGGAATAGCATAGTTCTTGCTAAACCAAGGTGCGGTTTTTTCCTTGTCTGAAACCCTCCATGAGCCAAATCGGACACCACCATTTCGTCTAAAAAGGATAAATCAACCCATTCCTCACCCAGAGACCAGCACGCCGCTGCAGTTCCATAACGTTTTGATGATCGATACCATTTTCTCCACTCTTATGTTCTATCCACAGAAATGTTGAACATCCTTAGTGAGCTGAGACAATCTTGAGTGTTAATCAGTTTATGAATGCAGATTATATCTATGAATCTTCTCTGGAATGGGTCTGCCACAGTGCTACTTCCCTTTAATATAATCCTATGAAACCTAGTCCTACACATTTTACGCGTAGATGCCATTCATGAAATGACACTTGCCATGTGTCATAACCAGTGATGGGTAAACTAACGAAAATCATGTATCAAGAAATCTAGAAATAAAGCCTTGTGTCACACTGTTGGATGGGAGCCTGCAGGCCGTTACAGCGCAGCTCTGAGAGGAGTATGTGTTACACTTGACTTGCGGGGGTAAGACGCCCCGAGCAAAGCCTGGGTAGAGAAGATCTCTCACGCAGATTAAGAAAACTCCCTGAACCTCCTTTCCTCCACCTTACACGGTGGCCACATTACCCATGTGAGTGTGAGCCTGACCTTAAGCCGTGCTTTGGTGCCGAGTAAGGGGACTTTTTTTTTACCCAGGACATGTAAATTCACTTCCACCCGGATTCAAACCCGGATAAGTGGAGTGCTACTCGAAAGCTTTAGCCATTATAAGCTAAGAGCCCTTTCACAGTACGTGTTACACTTTGTAGAGGGTGAACCCTCAAATGCATGACACTGGTTTCCCTTGGAAAAAAAGAAGAAGAAGAAGAAAAAAAGAAAAATGCATGACACTGGTTGCCATAGATTTATATGTCACTTTCTCCAATTGATAACCTTTTTACTTTTCTGACCTCCACATATACTTATTTGATTGGCTAAGTCTCATATGGGTATCCCTTCCCGTGTCATCTGGATAACTGAAACCCGACCCACCATTGCAGTTTGCAGAGCTATTCAGCAGCTCTTTAGGTATTCTCTTTGTTGTCCTGTCAGTAATTAGTTTAAAAGGAAATCACATAGTAAATACATATTTCTTTATCAAAGTATTTGTTTCATGCTATCTATTTGACACGATTCTTACAACTTTTCTTTGTGTTTCATTCATGCTGACTTAGGACTTAGGAGTCTGAGCCGACTGCTTATCTGATGGACACCCATCATGGCGATCCTTGTTCCAGGAGCAGTGGTTTGCAACCACAATTTAGGGATGTGTCAATGTCCTCTGAGAACAACAACACAATTTTGGACAAGCATGAGATTGTCAGCCCTCGGGTTGGCATGACATTTGAGACAGTTGATTTGGCATATCAGTTCTACCTGGAGTATGGTTACCGTGCAGGCTTCGGGGTATCAAAAAGGACTTCCCATAGTGTTGATGGGGTCAAGTACCGTGCTACATTTGTTTGTTACAAAGGTGGCATTGCTAGGATTAAGCCTGGCCTCAAAGCTCGAAGGAGGCTGGTTGCCAAGACTGGTTGCAAAGCAATGATGGTAGTGAAGTTTAATGCTAGTGAGAATCATTGGGAAGTGGTATTCGTTGATCTGGAGCATAACCACCCATGCAATCCTGAGATGGTCAGATTTATGATGTGCTTTAAAGATCTTCCTGACTGGCAAAGGGAGCACCGCCCATTCAATGCCAAAACTAGATTGAACCCAAAGATTCACTCTGGTAGAGGCAGGCCACCCAACCAAAACAAGGATTTCATGGTGAGATCCTTTGCGCAGTCAAATCATTCAATTGAAGGAGCAGGGAAGTCTGGAAAGTTGAGGTTTGCAGAGGGTGATGTTGAGTCACTCTTAGTTTTCTTTGATAAGATGCAAGCTCAAAACTCCAACTTCTTCTACAACTGGGATATGGATGATGAGGGCCGACTCAAGAATGTTTGCTGGGTTGATGCTAGATCCAGAGTTGCATATCAACACTTTTGTGATGTTGTTTGTTTTGACACTGTCTATTTGACATACCAATTTGCCATACCATTGGTTGCGTTTCTGGGAATCAACCATCACGGACAGTTTGTGCTTTTAGGATGTGGTCTACTTGGTGATGAGTCTCCGGAGACATTTTCATGGTTGTTCAAAAAATGGCTAAAATGTATGAATGATAAAGCACCCGAAGCGATTATTACCACTCATTCAAGGCCAGTTGTCAAAGCAGTCAGTGAAGTATTTCCACATACAAGGCACAGATACAACCTTTGGCATATAATGAAAGAACTTCCTGAAATGTCTGCAAGAGTTGAAGATAAGGAGGCAATTAGTCTGAGAATGAAAAAGGTAGTCTATGACACCATCACACAAGCTGATTTTGAGAGAGAGTGGGCTGAAATGATCAATCAGTATAATCTTCAGGATAACCAGTGGCTTACAACCTTATTTGAAGAGAGGGCAAAATGGGTTCCAGCATATGTAAAAGATACTTTCTGGGCTGGTATCTCCACTGTCCGTCGTAGTGAACGGTTGGAGGCCTTCTTTGATGGATATATTACACCAGAAACCACAATTAAGACATTCATTGAACAATTTGATACTGCTATGAAGCTAAGATCTGATAGAGAAGCCTACGATGATTTCCGTTCATTTCAGCAGAGGCCGCAAGTCCTGTCTGGTCTTTTGTTTGAGGAGCAATTCGCCAATGTTTATACAATAAATATGTTCCAGAAATTTCAGGATCAGTTGAAGCAGCTAATGAATGTGACTTGCACTGAAGTCAGTAGGAATGGTTCGATAGTGACTTACACTGTGACTGTGATAGGAAAGGAGAGGAAGTTTGACTACCGAGTGATGTACAACAGTGCTGAGAAAGAAGTATGGTGCATCTGTAGGTCATTCCAGTTTAAAGGTATTTTATGTAGCCATGCTCTTGCTGTCCTGAAACAAGAGCTTGTGATGCTTATACCTCCCAAGTATATTCTTGATCGATGGAGGAAGGATTATAAATGCCCTGAGGAACCTAAAGAAACTCCTATTTCTCCGAAAGCAGCAAAATTTACAGGGAAGGGCACAAAAGCAGATAATGTTTGTGAAGATAAAGTGGACGATCTGTACAAGCATGGCCATCAGTACTTTGCTGACATTGTGGAAATGGGAGCTACTGATCCTGATGCAATGGAGTATGTCCTGTCTGTTATGAAAGAAGCTAAAGAGAAAGTACGCAAGTTTGAGGAATCTCGAAAAGAGAAAAGGCCTGGTGAGAGTCCAGTTTCTATTAGCAAAAAGGGTGCTAAGTCAAAGCCCTCTGCTGGAGATGGCAATGGAACATCAGTTTCAACATCTACGCCTGCAGCAGTCGCTACAGTAACAGTAGCTTCATCTGCCCAAATGACTGCAGCACCAACAATGATGGCTATGGCACCTTCATCGGCAGCTGTCCCCCCAGGAATGTTTCTTGTACCAATGCACCCACATTCCATGGTTTTCCCACCCTTTGCCCCTACTGTTCCACCAGTAGTAGCACCTGTAGCCCCACCCGTTGCTCCAGCAATCAACGTGGTGGATGCTGCTTCAAATTCCTCGAAGAAGCGAAAGAAAAGAAAGGGGAATAAGTAATCTTCTGATACTGATGATGTAAGCTGCCTTCAGTGCTAGTTTTGATGCATCCCAAAATTTGATTGGTTCATATTATCTGACTATCGTCCCTAACTTTATTATCCCAGGTCTAACAGAAGATCTGCCAGATGAAATAGAAGGATTTTGATCTTGCATTCTGCATCACCTCAACAGGCATGTTAGCTATTTGACTGCCACCTCACTGTATTACCCTAATGTACATGCCCCCTGACTCTTGAGTGGAAGTAATCTGGAAAGTAGTGCAGTTTATGAATGTAAATATCTGTTTATCATCTCTTTTTTCTTTGTCGGATGAGGATCAGAGCTGAGGATTATGACTTACAATCAGAATTTTATCAATCTCTGTCCCAAATTCCATGGTCTCAATATTTATGGCATGGTTCCTCTTCTTATGAGAATGATAAATCTTAATTGGGCATCTGCGTTGGGATTACGATGTGGATACTGAAGCATGGTCATGGATATTGGGTACCAGTGATATCATTCCATTTTCAGATTTGGCTTGAATGTATCTTCTTCAAAGCTTCAAATTGCTTTGATGCATCTTCGTTATCTGACCGTTGATTTGATGTGGGGATGTAACAGTCTTCTGAATATGGATTCCAGTTCTGATGCAGTTTGGTTGGATGATCCCACTTTCCCTGGCAGAAGGGGGTGAAGCTGAACCAGGAATGTGTTGTCCAGACTTCAGATAACCACGATCCACGATGGCCCTTTGTGTCGAGGAAGTTGCGTATTGGGTACGGAACGCATGAGCAGTGCAACGACCTGCTTCATACTGGTAGCGGCAGACAGCTACTGGGCTTCGTTTGGGTTGTTCACCAGCCGGCTTTCATCCAGAGAGCCCAGAAAAACCAGAAAACACCATTCTTGGGAAGCCCGGAAAGGTTGCCATTGGCAAGCCACGTTTAATCCTCTGGAGAGAAAAAAGAACATGCCACGTTCTTGCTTTTATCCACTTCTAGAGACATTGCCACCCGCGGTTACAGCCGCCATTACGGTACGGAGACGTGAAGCTAATTGGAGTTCTCTGACGCAACGTGCCGCGACCAAGACGCAGAGGCAATCTGCCAGGTCCTAAAATTCAAAGCTATCCGCGTCGGCGCGTCGCCGGCCGTGAAAACAACTCCTCCACGCTGACGCCCAGTGCAAAACCGCTCTCCGTCCCAACTCCCGGCACCGCGTGCCCCCTCTCCGCGCGCCTCGCCGCCACGTACCCGCGCGCCCAGCCCACGTCACCGCACCGCAACCCCGCACGCCGCGCCGCGAACCCAAATCCGCCACCTCAAAAACTCCCACGCCCAAGACCGCACCATCACCCTTCCCAACCAATTCTCTGACCCGATCGATTTCGAGTCTCGCGGAAGTCAGCACTCTGCTCTCCTGCAGCGGGGTCGTGTTCAACCGCCATGCGGCTCTACGTGTACGTGCTCGAGGCGCGCGGCCTCCCGGCCCGCGGCGGCGAGCTGTTCTACGCGAAGGTGACGATGGGGAAGAAGCAGCGGTTCCGGACGCGGGCGGTGGAGCCTGGGCCGAGCGGCAAGGCGACGGCCGCGTGGAACGAGGAGTTCGTGTTCGCGGTGGGCGCGGACGACGGGGAGGTGGAGGTCGCGGTGGCGCGGCGGCGGCGGGACGGGAGGAGGCGGAGGGAGGTGGTCGGCGCGGTGCGGCTGCCCGTGCCGGCCGCCTCCGCGGCGCTGGCGGCCGCTGCCCCGTGGGAGAGGCGGTCCGTGCCGCCGACGTGGTTCACGCTGCAGCCGCCCCTCGACCACCGCCGGCGTAAGGGCGGCGACGACGCCGACGCCGCGGCCGCGGCGGATTGCGGTGAGTATGTACGCAAATTTGCTTCCGCAAGCTACTAGATGCGATTCGCATTTTTTCCCCCGCTGTGCTACGGGTTGATCGTTCGTGTTGGTCGGCGCCTCCCGCCGGCTTTTGGGTGAAGCTACCGCGCGTATTGCTGCCGTAGTCAATTGCCGCACGCAAGCTTGTGGAGTTTTTGCTGATTAGCATGTGGTTACCATGGAGATGGAGTAAAAGTCGTTCCCTTCCGTAACCGTGCGTCGTTAGCAATTACGAGTTCCATCACATGGTGTGGTGCAGTTTGATGTCTCTTTACGTGTGACACTGACTTATATTTACTGAGATGCTTATAAGAACATCAGTCATTTTGTTGGCATAGTTTACTACTTTACTCATATTAGTCTGATGAAATCTTGATTAAATAAGCCATGCCCAGCCCCAAGGTTCACTTGGAACAGAACAGTTCTGGAACAGAATTATAGTACTAGAAAGTTGCTAGTGAGCTGCAATATCCGAAGATCCCGTATTAGGCAAGCCTACATGAAAGCACATTGTACCTTTGTGCCTATGGTTCAATTCTGCACATCTTACTCACTGGAACGCAACTTTACTTGCTTTAAATACATGCTGGTAGTATTTTCACCCTCTCGTGAATTATCTATTACCTATTGATTATATTTTTATTTTTGTTGTTGTCCACCAGGGAAAATCCTCCTCGCCATTTCACTTTATGGGGAAAGCAATGACCATGCTGTCATCCACCAGTCCCCTTGCCCGAGTTCCAGAAGCGACACTGATAGTGAAATTGATAATATGGAACATTCAGGTCACGATGGTGGGATGGTTGATTCTCCCAGGAGTCTTGTCTCGGAACAAACTTGTCTAGATAACTCTGACCGTTCAGTACAAGCGGATGCCAATTCAATAACTGAAGATGACGATCTAGTACAGATTAGTCCTGCAACTGCATATAGTGCAAGTGACAATCAATCCATGGCTCCAGATGCTAGCTTTGAAGAAGCTCTGGAGTTCATGGAGTCTAGGAGTACACCAGACATGCCAGAAGATCTTGACAGCGGAGTCATCTTTGAGCATAGTTACCTTGTGGAGTCAAAAGATTTGAACCATCTTTTATTTGGACCTGATTCTCAGTTCTCTAAAGATCTGCGTGAGCTGCAAGGAACTATGGACTATGAGGAGCAACCGTGGACATGGAAGAGCAAGGATCCTCCTAGCTTAACTAGAACATGTCAGTACACCAAAGGAGCAAGCAAGCTTATGAAAGCTGTCAAGACGACTGAGGAGCAGACATATCTTAAAGCAGATGGGAAGAACTTTGTGGTTATGACTCGTGTTCGTACCCCTGAAGTTCCCTTTGGGAACTGTTTTGCAGTTGTTTTGCTTTACAAAATAATTCACTGCACTGGGATGTCATCAGGTGAAGAGAGCACGCATCTGACTGTATCATACAATGTAGAATTCCTTCAGAGCACCATGATGAGAAGTATGATTGAGGGAAGTGTTCGGGATGGACTCAAAGAAAATTTCGAAAGTTTTGGAGAGATTTTGTCTCGGCATGTGAAATTGGCTGATTCTGTAGCAATGGATAAAGAGCAGTTGCTAGCACCATTGCAGGCAGAGCACCAGTCAGATATCAGGCTTGCTTACAAGTATTTTTGCAATTTTACTGCCATTTCCGCAGTACTTATGGCACTATATGTTTTTGTGCACATCTTTCTGTCGAGACCAGGTCCGCTTATGGGCCTTGAGTTTAATGGTCTAGATCTACCTGACACATTCGGTGAGCTGATCACATCCGGCGTGCTAGTGCTTCTGCTGGAGCGTTTACTGAATATGATATCTCATTTTGTACAGGCAAGGGTACAGCGAGGTATGCTACTTTAATTTCTCCAATTTTGTTGGCTATTCTTTTGCCTCCTCGCTTGTGAAACATGCAATTGGACACACTGATGTCATGACTGTGCTACTTCTCTACCTCGTTTTGTCGCAGGAAGTGATCATGGGGTTAAAGCAAGTGGTGATGGTTGGCTGTTAACTGTAGCTCTGCTAGAGGCTACATGCTTACCGCCTGTTTCAAGTGGATCAGTAGACCCTTATGTCGTCTTCAGCTGTAATGGCATAACAAGAACAAGCTCTGTTCAACTTCAGACTCAGGAACCTCAGTGGAACGGTTAGTGGATTTCACATATTAGCATGTTTCTCTTGGAAGTCTTATCTGATTTATCATTTGTGACAAACTAAAATAATTTTACAGAGGTAATGGAATTTGATGCCATGGAAGAACCACCTGCTGTGCTGGATGTTGAGGTATTCAACTTTGATGGCCCATTCGACTTGGCAATATCACTGGGGCATGCAGAGATTAACTTCCTCAAACACACATCAGTAGAATTAGCAGACATATGGGTGCCTCTGGAGGGAAAACTTGCTCAGACATGTCAGAGCCGGTTGCATTTGAGAGTGTTTCTGGAAAACACAAAAGGACCGGAGACTTCTATGAGAGAGTACCTTAGAAAGATGGAAAAGGAAGTTGGCAAGAAGGTAAAGTTTTTTTTTGATAAACTTATCTCTTTTGTGCCTCCAAACTTTTGGAACCTTTTTGACAATGCAGCGCATGTATTTTGCAGCTACACGTTCGGTCACCTCACAGAAATTCAACTTTTCAGAAGCTTTTTAGTTTGCCACACGAAGAATTTCTTATAGCAGATTATGCATGCTCCTTGAAAAGGAAGTTACCTTTGCAGGTAAGTTGTTTACAGTTCCTTCTGGGCTGTAATTACTGCCAAGATTGTTTCGGTTGGTAAATAAATTCAATTGGAGTACTTCTCATAGGAAACTGCAATGACAATACTTCATGGCTAGCGCATTATCAGATAAAGAGATCTCAAAAGTAGTGCATCTATTTAGTTCATGGTAAATTGTGTGGTGATAACTGCTTCCCTGTTTTCTTTAGATGACATTATGATGTCAAGATGTGGCACAAGTAGTTTATCTATTTGTGTCGGAAAGTCATGTTTATGTACGGATATTCACTCTGCTACTGTTGCTGCTGTAGGGAAGGCTGTTTGTATCAGCCAGAATAGTTGGTTTCTATGCCAATTTGTTTGGACATAAAACGAAATTCTTCTTTCTGTGGGAAGATGTGGATGAAGTAGAAGTGTTACAGCCATCCTTCACGACTGTATGGACCCCATCACTGCAGTTTACTTTGAAGAGTGGACGAGGACTCGATGCCAAGAGCGGTGCGAAGTCCCAAGATAAGGAAGGAAGGCTGAAATTTCAGTTTCACTCTTTTGCATCCTTCAGCAAGTCAAGCAGGTCGTTATCTTACAATGGTTTATCCATCCTTACTAGCATAAGGGCTCTCTTATGGATTTTTTTTTGTACAGGACAATTCTTGGTTTATGGAAGACCAAATCTTCAGCTATTGAGCAGAGGGCCAAAATGGAAGAGGATCAAGAAGATGACAGCTCCAGTGATATCGACGATGTTCAGACTGCGTTGAGCATTGGAGATGTACCTCTCACAAAGGAGCATACTGTGGAGCATCCAATAGATGTAAGATCCTTGTGTTTCTTTGTTACTTAGGTTGGAACATCAGATATAATTATTCAGTTCTCTATGCTGAACCTTTTTTTGATAGTTATGATTCAGAATAACATCTCTCAATTATATCTATCAAAAAAGGCTCAGCATAGAAAACTGAATAATCAAATTTGCACAATGTACACTGAGGAAAATCTGATACGGCCGTGTTGGTTCCAATTATCTCTTACATATAAGCCCTTTCTACTTATTCGTTGCTCCACCTTTGTATTCTGATAAATGTTCCTGGTTAAAGGTCAGCTATTATTGTACAAGACAATAGTACAATCAAATTCAGTTGCCTGTAGCAAGACTTCTGAATGTGTTCTGAAAAGCTTGGGTTTGAGCGACCTGCTGTCTTTGTTGTGTTGCAGGCTGATCTGCTGATGGGTGTCTTCGACGGTGGGCCCCTAGAAATGAGAACAATGAGCCGGGTCGGGTGCCTCGACTACTCCGTGACCCCCTGGGAGCACGCGAGGCCAGGAGTCGATGAGAGGCACGTCAGCTACAAGTTCAACCGGTACATGTCGATGTTCGGTGGCGAGGTGGTGAGCACCCAGTTCAAGTTCCCGGCGGAGGACGGCGACGGCTGGAGCATTCACGATCTTGTGACGCTTCACAACGTTCCCTTTGGCGACTATTTCCAGGTAGAAATATTTTTATTTTCCGGATTTGATTTCCCCATGTTCTTAGTGCGGTGGCACTGAGTCTTGTGCGGTGTGCGCAGGTGCATTTGAGGTACAATGTGCAGAGGATTGCGTCGGAGCCGGCAAGCTGCCGATGCGACATACTGGTCGGCATTGAGTGGCTGAAGAGCAGCAAGTTTCAGAAGAGGATTGTGAGGAACATATGCGACAAGCTGGCGCACAGGGCCAAGGAGGTGCTTGAAGTGGCCGGGAAGGAGATCGTCATGGCCGTGTCATAGTGCAAGCTGGAGGAGTCGGCATTCGTCGTTTCTCATCGAGGTTTTCGTTCGATAGCTAACAGGTCAAGGCCCCCACAAGAATAGAAAGCGTAGAAAAAAATATTTTTCTTCTTTTCTTTTAACGAAAAACCGAAAGGAGAAATACGTGTAACGACTAACGAGTATGCCGAAATTATTCAGAAAATGTAAGTAAAGGAAATCGTCATGTGAAAGATCTTAAGCCATGCCCGTTGCTCCGGGTTCCTCGTGGCGCGACACGTTGCGGCCAGGTTAATCGCGTGGTGGAGCGGTTGGGTGGCGCGCCGGCAGCGCACGACGGCTCGGCGAGGTTTTGTAGGGCGACGCCATGTGTGGAACATGGGGGCATATGGAAGCTCGTGCTGTCGTGTGTGGTGTTTGCCTCCGCTTCCTAGATCGCATTCAGCAGCCTCTATGGCAATGGCAACCAAAAATTCGTTGGAACAGAATGTAAACAAACAAGAAGTAAAAATCCCAAATTCGGTGGCTTCGAGGTTGGCTCGGAGAACAAGCTCTTCAAACAAATCAGCAGTTTTTAACCGTGCAGTAACGGATAGGCCGCAGATTTTACAGTGAACAATATTTGACCCTGAACTGAAAGAAATCGTTCGTTCATATAAAGTTCCAACTCTGCTCGTGCGTCTGGGACACTGGAGATTGGGCCCCAGATACCTACCTGCCCTGCGAATCTGCCGGCCGAGGCGGGCCCGTCTTGAGCTCATCTGCGAGTCTCCTCCTCGTTCGTCGGCTTTCCTTCTTCCCCAAACCCACTGTATCGCCATAAAACAGCTTCCACTCCACCGCCCCCCATCCATCTCCGGTCTCCGACCGACCCCCGATCCGATCATGGATCCGGCGCCGCAGACCCACCCGATCCTCTCCTACGTGCTCGCCCGCATCCCCACCCTCTCCAAGCTCAAGCCCACCTCCTCCGCCGCTGGCGGCGGCGAATTCGACATCGAACAGCCGCCCGTGCACACGCCGTCCCCGCGTACGCCGTCCACTGCGGGGAGTTCGAGCTCGTGGAGCGCATGCCGGGCCTCCGCCACCCGTCCGTGCTCCGCGCCATGACCCGCGCCGTCGCTGACGTCTCCGCCGCGCGCGCTGCGCTCCAGGTGCTCGGGCCGCGGCCCGACCACGAGCTCGTCGACTCCTCCCGCGCCATTGTCGCGGCCGCGGAGGCCGGGGACTCCGAGGTCACCGAGGCCGACCTCGAGGGGTGCCGCGCGGTGGTGCGGCTCGAGGAGACGCACGACGCCTACGAGGCCCTGCTGCAGGAGGCCGAGAACAGGCTCGAGAAGGTGTACCGGTCTGCGATGCTGGGGACTGATCTGGATGACGAGGCGGGGGAGGGGAAGGAGGACGGGCTCGCGGCGGGAGGTGCCGAGGGCGGAGATGCGGCGGTGCAGGAGGACGTGGTGGCGGTGCTCAAGCAGGCAGAGGAGGGGAAGCCGGTGGAGAGCGTGCGCCTCGTGGATCGGCAGCTGCGGCAACTGCCCGAGGCGTTCGGGAGGATCCAGGGGCTCCGGGTGCTCGACGTCTCTCGCAACCAGCTCGAGGTAATGAACTAGTAGATCTTAACGCTTGTTAAGATTATCTGCTTAGCCCAGTAGCACTGACATCTGCCAATGTGTATGGATCACTCGTTTTGGGGTGTTTAATGTCTTGCTTTTGCATGAACATCGTTAGCAAGATATACTGTTATGCTTGGCATTTCGATTAGCGAACTCAAGGGAATATTGCGGTGAGTGGTTGTATTGTTTATCCACGAGGAACTAATTTTCATGATCTCGTGTGTTATTTTGTTATGCTCGATCCCTGCTGTTTAAGGGCCAGTTTTTTTTTTTTTTTGATAACTTTTAAGGGCCAGTTATGAACACTATGGAGGGGTACTAAGAATGACTAGTTAGTACACTGCTACTTTGGAGGGGTACTAACCAATGATCTGTTTCTCCTGTAGGTGGTTAGCGCTATTGTTTTTGCATTTTTTGATTGTATCCTTTTCACTCTCTTTAAGAAAATACTTGCACCACACATTCTGGACAAAATGAAAATAGAATTATATTGATCCTGGGTGGAATGAACAAAAGCTGTTCAACATCAATAGTGAATGATTTGGTTTATGGTGTATTAAAACTTAGGTGGTCTTTTGTTGACCATAACTAATAGGCATGTTTCGGCATATTAAAACATAGGCTTCTAGGATTGCTTCCTTAATTAGATCGGCTTGAATAACATAACATTTTTTTATGCCTGTTTGGTGTGGAAATTTCATGAATCCCAATTGAAGTAGCAGAACTGCAGAAGACCTCTAAGTATTGCTGTATATAATCATATTTGCTGTTTCTGTCAAATTTTATATGGTTTGATTGAGCTTTTGTACAAATAATCTTAAACTAAAAGCATCCACATGACCACATGTCAACCATAAGGTGTTCGTTATATTTCTGAGGTCTTAACCAGTACTCTGATCATTTGTGAGAATTTAAATCTCTGAAAAAGTGCTGTACAAATTTCATCATTTGTAATTATATATTTTGATAAAGTTGATTTTGAAATTGCAATGTATGTTCAGGTTATTCCAGATGCTATAGGAGCACTTGATCACCTTGAGGAACTTCGTCTGTCAGCCAATGCTTTGGTTTCTCTTCCTGATTCCATTGGACTTCTATCCAATCTGAAGATTCTGAATGTTGCAAATAACAGGCTGAGGGCACTTCCAGATAGCATATCAAAGTGCAGGTAAGTAGAACAGAACCTGTGTGATGCTTTTTCCAGGTTCGATTGGTAACACTGTCAAGTGACTTGAGTACTTAAACTGCAGGTCATTGGTGGAGCTCGATGCAAGCTACAACAATCTCACTTATCTTCCTACAAATATCGGCTATGAGCTGGTAAATCTGCGTAAACTCTGGGTCCACATGAACAAATTGCGCTCTCTTCCATCATCTGTTTGCGAGATGACATCATTATACCTCCTGGATGCCCATTTCAATGAACTCTGCGGTCTGCCATCTGCCTTTGGGAAGCTCAGCAGTCTTGAAATTCTCAACCTTAGCAGCAACTTCAGTGACATGAAAGAGCTCCCTGCTTCATTTGGTGACCTGCTGAATCTGCATGAACTTGACCTGAGCAACAATCAGATCCATGCTCTTCCTGATAGTTTTGGTCGGCTGGATAAACTGGAGAAGCTTAACCTGGAGCAGAATCCCCTGGGCATGCCACCATCGGATGTCGTGAACCAAGGCGTGGATGCGGTGAAGGAATACATGTCAAGGAGGTGGCTGGACATCTTGCTTGAGGAAGAACAGAAGCGCATTGCTGCAGAAACCCCACAGGCATCATCAACCCCCAAAGCTTGGCTGGACCGCAGCGTCTCCTGGGTCTCAGGCGTTTCTGGAAGCCTTGTAGGGTATCTAAGCGGAAACGACAAGTCGGAGAAAGATGCATATCTGAACCAGCAATTCTGATTTCTTGAATTCCATTTGCCTGCGTGTGTCGTGTATATACAACTCTTACCAAATCTTTGACTGGGAAATCATTTTTGTTTCCTTGTGAGTCATCAGGTTCAGGTTATACAATCATTACAGTCTCAGTTCAATAATAGTGTGGAAACTAAATAGGACTTGAGAGTTTGCTCAAGCTGACCATTGTGAGAAATCAACATGTATTCAGTTGTCTAGATATTGTGCTATGAATTGTGTGTTTTTGGTGCCTGCTTGCTTACCGTGACTTCTGACAACTCGAACTGCATCCTTCAGCGGTTCTGTTTTGGGGGTTTCATGCTGGTATCGTGTTGTTACGAGCCTTTTTTGCTAATGTTTATTCCACGATGATTTCAGCTAGTTTTAGGCACGACCTACACAAATGCGGCTCTCAGCGTCAGAATATTTGAGTAGCATATCAACGTGCCACTCGCTATGATATGATGCTGTGTGTTGTCTGCATTCGATCGACTCCAACTGTGATAAGTGATACAATAAGATCTTGGGTTTTAATAGACACGAGGCAATCTGCAGGTTTATGACTAAAATTGAACGTTCAATCAAATGATAAAATAGGCAGTGTGGGATTTGGACTGCTCTGCTCGGCTGCTCGCTGTGCACGCCTGCATTTACCCGAGTCCACTGCAGTGCCAAAATTCCGTATTTGTTGGTTGCAGTTTCTCCCTGAACAAAGGGATTGCATTCTTTGCTTGTGCGTTGCTGTACAGCAATCGTTTTTGGCTGCCTTATACTGTCTGCTTGCTTGGCATGGGTTCTTTTTTATATACTAGTATAGTGCACGTGTAACATGCACGTGTTATATTTACTTACATTTATACATACAAGTTTGAAATAAATTTTCCCATAAAATTATTAGGCATATGAGACAAAACTAAAACTAAAACAATGCATTCAAGGCTTTAAATATTCCCAACAATTCAAGACAATCTTCAAATTAAAGAAGAAAAGATACCAGACTGAATATTTAAATATTTATATACTGAATTAAACAAGAAAAGATACACCCACGAAATGGACTACTCGAAACTTTTTTATTCCCGGATATTGTGTGATCTAATCAACTATTTTTGGACTTGATAAGAGAAAGGCTTCCTCGTATATCATCCGACAAGTACACTAAGAGCTTCATTCCCATGCCATCCCAGAATATCCACTAAAAACTTTCTTCGTAGGAATTTTCCATCATGCAATCATGCGCATAATTAATACTACAATACGTCCACACTAACATATTTTCATAACTAGATAATACAACATGTCATTAATTTATCACCCGATTCGAAGTAGAGGGTTTGTCTTTACCATTCAAGAGACATGCTAGATAATACTTGATGTCCAGTTATGTTCCTGGTATAATCATAATATTAGAGATACATGGGATTACTTTAGCGCATACAATACTCCATATCATATATTATTACTAACTTACTAATTATTAAAGGATATAAAATATTGTATTCTTTTAATTACTTATCTCTAGCATGGATACATTACCTCAGCACATGCAATATTTCATATCATATGATATCATTATAGAAGGCTAATAGAAATTCAAAAAAATATTTTTTTAATTACCTATATATGGCATGGATACGTTACTTCAGCACATGCAATACTTCATATCATATTCATTACTAACTACTGCTGGAAAATAAAAAACTAGACTGTATCTTTTAAATACCTATCCATGGCATGGATTCCATCATCCAAGACTTACTTATTCCAAGTACACCCAGTCTCGAACTCCTTGTCCGGTCAATGTTTGACACACAAGTGACAAAAATGAGAACATGTCATTGAATTTCTTTGCGAACCTAGTAAAGTCGTACTTCTCTGCCCACATTGGGATCATACAAACCAAGATACCCATCTTTATACTAAATTACAAGTAGATAGTAGGCACCAATACGATGTAGCGATATATACATCTACAATTTCGAAGGCAAACATCAATGAACATCGACAAAATGCACTGTGATTTTGTTTAGGCTAGTTATACTTGTTGTGTTGAACTCTAATATACATCTATTTTTCTGATGACCATATCTCCATGGCTCAACCAGTTTCAATATTTTCTCCTCAGTTAGCTTGCTACGGTGATGAGATGGTTTCCACCACTCGACTCGGACTATGGACACATAAACAAGATTTTTAAGGGTAGACTGTAAACCTGTATTGCTCGTGGTGGTTTTCGCCTTGGATAGGTCATTATTCCTTCGCTCTAATAACAAAATTGATGAAATAAACAATCAGGCAATAGGAAAGGCCGTGAACAAGACAAAAAAACAACCAACCTTAGATTGAAATGTCGGTGATGTTAGATAAATCTTTAAAAGGTGTCCTAGAGACATTTATATGAGTATTGCATGATTCATTGAAAGGAGACTTTGAACCATTGGCTCCATTGTTCTCCGCCATCTACATTAAAAAGGATATGGAAGAGTTAGGATCATATAAAGAGCAAAAATATCATAATGGCACTCGAAGCATCCCAAACCTGCACGAGTAGGCGCCGGACCTCTCCCAAATCTTCAACGGGTGCTGTGACGAGTTCGACGTGGCCGCGATGATGCGAGGGCACCGCGGAGATGCCTGGTTAGTCCACGACGTACCGTATGGTCGTGGGCGGCGCCGAGGAAGAGGCGGATGTCGAGCCGGTGGTTATAAAGGCAAGGCTCTTGTGGTGAAGCGGATGCGAAGGCGAAAGGGCGCGTCACGGGAGGACGAGCGGCGACATGTTGGCGAAGGCGCGGCGGCCACGACAAGGAAGCTGAAAGTTGCCTAGAGGGAGGGGGGTGTGAATAGGCAATGTACCTAAACACTTGAAAAAACGCAACACTTAAATAAACTTGTGAACTGCCCAGGACGGACGGATGCTTCCTTAGGGCACGGAGGGAAAGATTAAGGGAACTAACAAGAGAGCGAAATCTCACGATTCAGCTTGAATAGAAATCTTCTTTCACCTCCTAGAATTGTTGTACATACAAAAATATAGACACATCACACACAAGTAGGTCGAGCACAAACAAGTCAAAAGGAGAGAACAAGCACACAACAAAAACACAAGGAAGACACGAAGATTTTTCACCGAAGTTTAGACCCCTTACAAAGAGGTTCCTACGTCTCCGTTGAGGAGCTTATAAAGAGCCGGGTCTCTCTCAACCCTAATCCTCCCCAAGTGGCCACAAAGGTCAAACTTGGTTTTCTTCTTCTTCTCTTGATTCCTTTCCTTTCGGAGACGAATCACAACATTCACAAACTTCCCAATGCTCATCACAATCTTGAGAGCTCTAGGGTGACACCTAGTCAATCTAGGAGAACGAATCTCCAAGAGTAACAAGTGAAATCGAGATTGCTTGCAAGAGGAAGATGTGCTCTAGGTTGAGGTGATGCTCTCGAGCTTGGATTCAAGTTGTAGACTCTCACAAATGGCCTTGGATCTCAAGGGCGGTAAAGAGGAGTGAGAGTATGAACTTGAGTGAGATGGGAGAGTTCAAGAAGCACCAACAACTCTCCTCACGAGATAAGAGAGGTCTTTTATAGTGAAGGTCCAAATAGAGTCATTGCTTAGTCAAGATCAGGTTTGACGGAACTTCCGTCGTGATGGAACTTCTGTCACTCCCTTGGAATTGGGTAGCAAACTATCAGGATGGAACTCCGTCCGAGCTGGAACTTCCGACCCAAACTCTCTGGAGTTGGCAGAACTTCCGTCGAGCACGACGGAAATTCAGTCGAGGGTGAAAGCGCAGCTCCAATCGTCAGGACGGAACTTCCATTTGGAATGGAAAATCCATCCCAAACTCTCTGGAGTTGACAGAACTTCCGTTCCTTCCCACGGAACTTCCGTCCCATCTGATAGAGCTAGGTTAAGTTGGTCTTTTTGGACTTGGTTTTTCTTGGCAAATTGGTTTCCAAGCTAATTTGGTTTTCTAGAGCACAATCTTCCCTGCATGTAAGAGATCGTTTCACCCCTCTTGATAGTTTGGCACACCTATGCTGAAAAAACTATAAATCTATTCTTTTAGCTCTTGCTCTTGAGTACTTGTTCCACCTTTTGAATGAGGAGAAAACTAATTCACAATGTGGGTAATTATCCTTTGATATCCTGCACTTATACTTAAGATCACATTAGAAATTTTAATTCTTTATCATTAATCACCAAAACCCACTAGAGACCTGATTGTCATACGATGACTTGGGCCAGTTTCTTCGATGGATGATACTCGCATGCAAACACTTAAATAAAAAGTATCAGAATTTGACGCCCATTCACGTTGCAACCGGACAGACGGCCAACCCCGGTTTTCCAGAGAACTCTTTCCCGTGCATCGCCACGACACCACGACCATATGCTTCATTGGCATTATTTGCAACGAGTGACTGAACCTACAGCTACGAGGATAAGTCTCGTTGCATCACTATATGAGTGCACGTCAAGGAACGGTACGTGTTCCGCTTCCTTGCAGCCGCGACAAATGACTCGGAAATCGTTGACCAAATTATGGTTACCTGCATGCATACTTCGAGATCACTCGTCAACACACCCATTGCAAGTGGCGTGCATATACAAATATACACGATGCGTTACACACATTTGATCTCACAGAGCTTGCACTAAACATACTAGATGGCCGACCATGGCCAGCCGGCCAGTTCTCCTTATCCTAGTACTGTCTTTTGATGTGTTCATCACGACGTCGCTTTGTCAGACGTCTCAGCTGTCGGACCGTGACCTTCCGGCGCTAATCAAGATCAGGGAGCACTTCGGCAACCCGGACGTGTTCGCGGGCTGGCGGCCCGGCACGACCTGCATCTCGTGGTGGCCCGCGGCGTGCAACGAGCAGGGCCGCGTCACCAAGCTCTTCCTCGACAACCTACTCAACCTCAACCTACCCAACATCATCAACTCCACGCTCCCGCCGGCCATCGGCGAGCTCGAGATGCTGGAGACGCTCAGCATCATGAGCCTTAACAAAAAAGTCAACGGCGACAACAATTTAGTAAGACAGTAGTATATGCCATGGGATTACAATTTTTATCCCATATATATACCATTCGTGAACGTGTAAAAGACCAAACTACCCATTTCTTCTTCCTTGAACCGCCGCGCTGCTAACTGTCTGGCCGCTACGTGCGCTTGCCCTGGTCTGCTACCGCACCGCTGCATGCTCTGCCTGCCTGCGCAGCCGCGTCGCTCACTAGCCTGCCCGGCCACCGCACGCGCGCCCGCCGCATGCCTCGCCTTCGCTCGGCCGCGTCGCATCCACCCTTGCTCGTCTCGCTGCGCCGCGCCTTTGCCCGGTTGCAGCGCTGACGCTTGCTCTGCCGCGCCGCGCGCTTGCCCCGGTCGCGCTCGCGCCACTCCTTCACGTCGCGCGCTTGCCTCAATCGCGTTAGCCCTTTGCTCAGATGCGCCGCGCGCTTGCACGCCCTGACCACGGTTGCGCCTTTACACTGGTCGCTGTGGCAGGCGAGCGCTCGCCCCGCTACGCCGCGTGTTCACGTGGACATCTCGCACGCTCGTCCCGTCGTGCCGCGCACGGGTCCCTGCAGCCCGGCTGCCGCTTTGATTAATTTAATGACGTAACTAAGAGAGAAAGGGTAGATTAGTTAATTTTGAAAAATAATTGACCGTTTGATAACGTGGATGGCATCAATGAGATTAATTTTGTAACGTAATGGCACCTACGGGGGATTAGCTGTTTTTGCGATGGTAGATCCAGGACAAACAAAAATTGCAATGTCGTATAAGGATAGAGCAAAGTGCATTTCTTGATCAGCGTTTCACAAGAGATAAATCCATTTAATCTTTCAATTAAAATAAAATAAAAAGTTGTATATATTATCACGGGTGTTATAAGAAGCGTCCATTACATTTATTTTTTAGAAAAAAACTCAAATTTAAAACAGGAATAATTCGTGTTGGTTCCCATAAACACGAATCGACCCAACACGAACTGTTCCCGGGGCACTGCATGCTGCACGAAGCACGCACACCTATTTGTCATCTCCGGAAATTCGATGCCACAACGGCCTGCGGTCGCTTGTCATCTCATCAGAAGCCGTTGGCGCACGGCGGCAGCGGCGTACCGCACAAGCACTTGTTGTGCTCGTACGCCTCCGCCTTGAACCGTGTCATCTGTCCACCGGTGGGTATCTCCCCGCAGAGCTGGTTGTAGCTGAGGTCCAGCGTCACCACCTTGGACTCCCGCAGCGACGCCGGCACGCCGCCGTAGATCCGGTTGTGGCTGAGGTTCAGGAACAGCAGGTGCTTGGGCATCTCCACCCCGGTCAGGTTGAACCGGAACTTGTTCCCGGACAGGTCGATGGTCCCGGACACGGTCTTGTGCCGCCCGAACAGGAACGACGCGTCGCCGGTGAGCCGGTTGTTGGCCACCCTGAACTGCATCACGTGCCTCTCCGACCCGTAGGATCTGGGCACGGTCCCGGACAGCCGGTTGTTGTCCAGCGTCAGGCCCAGCGGCCGGTCGGGCCTGCCGCCGTGCACCAGGCGCGGCGGGATCGGCCCGACGAGGCCGTTGTCCGCGGCGTTGAAGAAGGTCAGGTAGGGAAGCCTCTGCAGCGACCGGGGGATCCTGCCGGTGAGCCTGTTTCTGAAGAAGCTGACGGAGGTGAGGTTGGTCCGGGAGAGCGACGCCGGCAGAGAGCCCGAGACGTTGGTGACCATGATGTTGAAGATGGAGAGGCGCGAGAGGTTGCCGTACGAGTCAGGGATGGGCCCGCGCAGGCCGGGCATGTTGACGATGCTGAGGGTGTCCAGCTGGTCGAGCTCGCCGATGGCCGGCGGGAGCGTGGAGTTGATGTCGAGGTTCTCGAGGAAGAGCTTGGAGACGCGGCCGCGCTCGTTGCACAGCGCGTAAGACCACTGGGCGCAGGCCGTGCCGGGCCGCCAGCCTGAGAGCACGGCCGGGTTGCCGAACTGCTCCCTGATCTTGATAAGCGCCGGGAGGTCGTGGTCAGCCGCCTGAGACACAGAGAGCGACGCCGTGGTAATCAGCTGGAAGGACACGAGGGCGAGGACACGGACCAAGCGCTGCATATCCATGGGGTGCATGATGATCGAAATGATTAGTAACTGGCGCGCGATTGATCAGGCACTGCTTGATGTCCCGATCCAGTGCGTTTATATATCTAGCTATGTAGGAATTGAGGTTTAACATGGAAAAAGGGGGTTTGACTCGTACGTACGTGTGATCCTGAAGGCAGCCGAAATTGTGGTCAAGGATTTCCAAGTCCTTTTGGTGCAGCTGCAAGCAACAGAGGAAGGTGAACATGGACAGAGCCTTGTGGCGCACTCGTGTTCGTGTACCGGCGACTTATCCTCGTAGTCCTAGACTTCTAGGTTAGTTCAGCACATTTTCGCCTTTCATTCCTTTCCCCGCACGCTGCCGCCATCTCCACCGTACAGCCAGTCGTTTCTCCTGCCGCGCGCTGGGCAAGCAAGTATCTCCGCCCGTTTGCCTTAAAAAAAGTATCTCCGCCCGTAATCACTTCTCCTGCCGCGCGCGCTGGGCATGCAAGTATCTCCCTCCGCCTGTCATCACTTCCCGTCAGCATCTACTTCCGTCATCGAGGTTTCCCGAACTCGGCGGCGTACATTTTTATTTCTATTTTTAAGAAACGACTGATAAATCCCAAGTGCTATATATTTCGATGTTCAAACTTAGATTGTACGAAATTAAACTGTAGCCATTGCGAGCTCGGCTGGGCGAACGTGCTTTGGACGCTTCTGTCGACTGGCGAGGCATGTCCGTGCAAACAACGGCGACAATGACGTTGGCCAAAGCACGATTTTTATGTGCATCTGCATGTGGAATCCGTGAGCGGCCATACCACAGCACCGTGTATATATAGCTATGGAGGCACATCGCAGCAATTTCAAAACACAGCATCCATACCTTCTTGCGCCCGTGTTTTGCTTGCAGCAAGTACGCGCTTTGGAAGTAACCATGATGTCAGCGGTTGTCTGCGTGACTGGAGCTGGCGGTTTCATCGGGTCATGGTTGGTTAAGGAGCTGCTCCGACGAGGCTATCCTGTGAGGGGCGCCGTGAGGAACCCGGGTGAGCTTCAGCGCAGTCGTTTCTTTGGATGAACAAGTAACGCAGACTAATCTCTACATATTCGTCACCTATTTATTTCCCGTGTCGTTACCAGAGGACGGAAAGAATATCCATTTGTGCACACTGGACGGGGCTAAAGAACTTCTATCCTTGCACCGTGCCGATGTGCTGGACTACGAATCGCTTTGTGCGGCGTTCAGCTTATGCGATTGTGTATTCCACGTCGCCTGTCCAACAATGAATGACGATCCTGTCTGTTCCACTTCTTCCAACGATCCATATATACATATACTTCCGGGATGCCTGTTCTCTTGTGGGGGAACGCATATTTCATTCATTACTTAACACACATTTGCGTGACGCAAAACATGCAGGAACTCTTGCCGGTTGCTATTGAGGGAACAGAGAACGTCATTAATGCTGCGGCGGAGATGGGAGTGCGCCGCGTCGTGTATACTTCATCCTATGGCGCTGTGCATCTGAACCCTAACAGGAGTGCCGACCAGATCTTAGACGAGAGTTGCTGGAGCGACATTGAGTTCTGCAAACAAACAAAGGTCTCGATACTGATGTACCATTGCACTCCTGCAATGGATGTCTACCCCTCTAACAACACGTTTAATTTCAAAATGAATCAATCGATGATGCCCCCACCCCCACAAAACAATATATAGACGGCACTAATAATCTTAACTTTAAAATGCGCATATATACATTCTAATGTGACAATACACACTAAAAATTACAGAATACATACTGCTACGCGAAGACGGTTGCTGAAATGGCTGCCATGGAGGCAGCATCAAAGAGGGGGATCCAACTGCTAGTGGTTGTCCCAGCATTTACCATAGGCGAAATGCTGCAGCCAACGCTCAATAGTAGCGTAGAAGTGGTGGCGAAATACCTGAACCTGACCGGTGCCAAGAAGGCATACCGGAACATCGTCACCGGGTACGTCGATGTTCAGGATGTTGCACGCTCCCATGTGCTGGTGTATGAACATCCAAGCTCGCATGGACGCTACCTCTGCATCGGTGGCGTGCTACACCAATCCGAGGTTTTTCAGACGCTGAAAGAGCTCTTCCCGCAGTATCCAATCCCCACCAAGTAAACATCTGCATTACATATTCATTCAGACTACAAGTTCAAGAATCCCGCGAATGAGTTGATTTTAATTATCCTTGTCAATAAGTTTATAACCTGATGGCAACTCAAGTATTGCCCAACGGAATAGGTCTAACATATTTAGCGGTCAGTTAATAACTAATGTTTACATAATTGTTATTACTTGAGGCAAGAGTTTCTTTTTTCTCACTTAGTAGTTAATAAGTTTTACAGATTATAAAGATACAGAAAATCCCTTGTATGCCCTGGAAAAATTTCACTTCCCTTTTGTGCCACTGGAAATTTTATTTTCTTTATGTGCCCCCACTTGAAAATTTCCTTCCCTTGTATGCCACTCCCAATTTTTATGGTGACATCAGAACTAGCGATAAATAATTTTTGTTATTAGGTCCACTACAAATTCAACACAAATTATGAATAAACAATTCAAACAGATTCAGCTTACCTTAATTTTTAGGTGTATTAAATAACTCAATAAAGTTCTAGGAAAATATAAATAATTATATTTTGTGACATATAATTCTTCACATTTTTTTCATGGTTCATCTTTAAGGAAAATTAGTTTTACAATATATTTTTACTCAGGAGTGGCACACAAGGGGAAAAAATCTCAAGCGATGGCATAGAAGGGAGAAGTATTTTTTTCAGGGGATGGGATTTTATCATAAAGATACAAGGCATAACAAAAAACATTAGTTGAACCCCAATAATAAGTTTTTCAAGTTACACTTAGATAAGAAGTTATACATACAGTTTGTAAAGAGTGTCAATTTTCATTGTTAAAACAATGGCATAGCAAAAAAAAATGTTTGGTTCACATGCTTAAAACATATATTTATGAAAAAACTTCAAATACTATTCATATACTCTTGTATTTTTGTTTTGTTGTCGTTCACACACAAAAAAGTTAGTTCATTTTTCAACTAGATCTTCTGTCCTAAGGTCAACAAAATGTAGTATAGAAGAGGAAAAACAAAACAAAAAACCACTACTATTTTTAAGCAAGAGTGCATTATGCTGGTTTTATGGTCACTACAATCTGTTGGTGTTTGGTTTACAAAATTCTATGCACTTACTAATTTTTCTACCCATGCATACAGGTGCGAAGATGGGAAAGCACAGAAGGCCCAACGGTACAAATTTTCTACGCAGCGCTTGCAAGCATTGGGCATGACATTCACTCCTGTGAAGGAAACCTTATACAGGACAATAATAAGCCTACAGATGAATGGACATGTACCAATACTTCCACAAAAGATGAATGGACATGTACCAATACTCCCACAAAAGTCTGCTCTGTGAGGGGGAAACGATGAAGGCAGATAAATATATAACCAATTTGTGTAATTCATTAACTTCGTATGAAGGAATTTGGACCAAGTAAACTCTCATCAGGTATCAGTCCTCAAAACAAAAATAATAGAACCCTTGAACAAATATTTTCAACTTGGTTTCTCACGCTTGTTTACTTTGTGTCCCTCTTGATAGTATGATGATCCTATACTCAAGAGAAAATAGAAAAACACTACGTCTTGATCTTGAGCATAGATATTTCTCTTTTACATGATTTTGAAACTTTATTTGCTTTTCTTCATCTCCTTTTTGAACTTCTTTTCTCTCATACACATTTGGAATATTAGTCATTTTTAATTGTATTGACGTTAATCACTCAAAACCATAATTAGGGGTCTAGATGCACTTTCAACAACAATCTCACAACATAAATCACGGTGAGAATAGATCGTTAGAAGATCACTAACGTCATCAATCCACGATCTACCTGACTAGGAGTGCAGAGATAAAAAACAACTTTCTTTTCATGCTAGAGTAACCGCCAAATCAAACATACGGGTAGAAAATTATAAACATCGTGGCACGAGGAGACCAAATGCTCACCTTGACGACGAGATCTCACACATCATCGCGCTCCTCGAAGCCTTGGAATAGCGGTGTGACGAAGCGGATAGCCATGGCGGCACGAGAACTCCCCTTTGAACCCAATGGGGGAGGGGAGGAGGCTCGACACTTTCGTCAAACGTAGATGGAGGAAACCATTGCGATTGAGCTCTCGTCGCTTGCTTGGGGCTCACCTGTCAACTAACTGTTCCCTTTGTTATCGCGATGGCGCGGTGTCTTTATATTTTGAGGTTCTTCAGGAGCGAGGTTGGTAGTTTTGTTTGTTTGTGGGATCTTACTATGGACTCGGATCATCAATGTGGCGAAATGGATACAAGCTGGAATATAATAGAGAAAATTCGTTATTTGGCCCTGAAATTATGAGGCTTTCTTCCTTGGCCTTTTTAAAACTGAACATCTCTTTTTAACCTAGATTGCAAGTTTGGTTCCTTATTCTGTCTTTCCATGACATTGAGCAAATAAGGAATCACAAGGAATCACACGAAAGATCAAATAAGGAACCAAAGTTACAATCTGGGTCAAATAAGGAAGGAAGTTTCATTTTTTTCTAGCCAAATAAGGAACTCAATATAATAGCAGTTTTTTTTTTTGCGAGGAAGATTGGATTAGTAATATATTTCCTTGGTGTTAGTGTATATTTACCGCTGATACTTGTTTCGTAGAGGGGATCGTCCACAACATAGCCCGTGGCATCTGCCTGACCAACGAGCCACATTCGTGTTTGTTCTTTTTTTTCTCGAAAGATTCATGTCAATGTCCGAAATAACCAACTATTAATAATTGTGTATTGTGCGTCTAATGACAGCTAACTCGATCAAACGCACGTAATTTTTTTTGATCAAACGGTTTGATCCATTTTCAAACGAATCGATGGCCTGAAGACGCTGTTGTGACTGGACTCGTGTGCACCACGCAGAGGAGTTGCACGTGCCATAGCCCATGGGCCATCACAAGTTCACGACAACGCTTCCCCGTGTGTATCGGAGAAAGAAAGAAAAAAAAAAGAATTTTTCCGTTCATTCCGAATTGTATTTTGTCCCACCGGGCGGGCGTTGCCCTCCCGGATCTCAATCCGCCTCCCTGATGAAGACACTTGAAGCTGTAATTCAGGACGGTTCCTCGCGATTCCCAGCAGTCCCATCCGTTCGTTCGGGTTCTGTCCCATCCCTGCCCAACCTACTCTAATCTATTCTTGCGCATGCATGACATGATAATAGCCGCCAAGAACCACTTTCTGCTTCCACACGGCGGTTCGGCACACGCGCGCAGGACTTGTAGCCTCGCCTGAGCCTTTGTCAAGTCGCGGGGAGATGAAGCTCATGAAACTCGGTACCCGGCCGGACATCTTCTTCACCTCCGGGAACGTCAGGTGCGCACGGACTTTCCTGCAGATTCTCTTTCCGTCTCGTTTGCTGTTCGCTTGTGCTCCATGATTGGCTTGGGCCGTTGATTCCAGGTGTGTCCACACGGAGGTGGCCACTGACCTGCAAATCCAGGTGGAAGACGTCCTGTTTCGTCTCCACAAGGTAGGTGCAAATCTTATTCCTTGGTTTCTTGTGGCGCTCTGCTCACGAACAGAGTTTCTGTTGGCATCTTTGTTGGTCTCTTTGCGCTGGACGTTGAACCCGGCGGCAGTTCCCTCTGCTCTCCAAATGCCTGCGTCTGCAATCCCTCTGCGCGGAGTCGTCGTCGAGCAGCAGCTGCATCGCCCTCGACCTGGCGGACTTCCCCGGCGGCGCGGACGCCTTCGATGCCTGCGCCAGGTTCTGCTACGGCGTCACCATCACCGTCGGCGCGCACAACCTCGTGCCCCTCCGCTGCGCGGCGGCGCGCCTCGGCATGACGGAGGCCGCCGAGCGCGGCAACCTCGGCGCCAAGCTCGACGCGTTCCTCACCTCCTGCCTCCTCCGCCGCTGGAAGGACGCGCTCGCCGTGCTCCGCGCCACCGCCCGCCACGCCGCCGCCTGCGAGGAGCTCGGCGTCACCTCCCGCTGCGTCGACGCCGTCGCGGCCCTCGTCGTCACGGCGGAGGACCCCACCTGTGCCGCCGGTGCGCATGCCGGCGTCCCTTCCTCGTCGTCGGCGCCGTGGTGGGCCCGTGACGTGTCCGACCTCGACGTTGACCTGTTCTGGCGCGTCGTGGTCACCGTCAAGGCGGCCAGCACCGTCCCGGGCGCCGCCGTGGGCGATGCGCTCAAGACCTACGCGCGCCGGTGGCTGCCGAGCGTTCCCACGAACGGGCACCACTACCTGGCCGAACAAACGGACCGCGACGCGGAGCTGATCACCAGGACCCACCGCCTCCTCGTGGAAAGGATAGTGAGCTTGCTCCCGGCCGAGCGGAACGCCGTCTCGTGCAGCTTCTTGCTGAAGCTTCTGAAGGCGGCGAGCATCCTGGGCGCTTCCGCGGCGACGAAGGCGGAGCTCACGAGGCGGGCGGCGGCGCAGCTGGAAGACGCCGCCGTGAGCGACCTCCTGATACCGTCTTCCTCGTCCTCGAGCGAGACGGCGTATGACGTGGACGCCGTGGCGGCCATACTGGAAGAATTCGCTCTCCGCCAGGCAGCATCGGCGGCCGGGGACCAGGAGGCTAGCCCGGCGCGATCTCGCGGACACAGGAGGTCGCGATCGGCCGAGAGCTCGGAGGTCGAAGGGGCGCGGCGGTCCACGGCGGCGGCGGCGGCGTCGCACGGCGCGGTGGTGCGGGTCGGGAGGCTGGTGGACGGGTTCCTGGGGAGGCGGCCAAGGATGCCAATTTGCCGCTGGACAAGATGGTCGCCATGGCGGAGGCCGTGCCGGACTGCGCGCGCCCCGTGCACGACGACCTTTACCGCGCCGTCGACACGTACCTCAGAGTGCGTACAAATCGGAACACGGTCATTCCGTTCGCGCTGTAACGGTTGGTGGTGCAGTTGAGTTTTTTTAACTGTCTCAAGACTTTGTTTTACCTGTGATTTGACAGGCGCATCCTAGGATGGACAAGAGCGCGAGGAAGAAGCTGTGCAGGGTGCTCAACTGCAGGAAGCTCTCGGAGGCGGCGTCCATGCACGCCGCGCAGAACGAGCTGCTGCCGCTCCGGGTCGTCGTGCAGGTGCTCTTCTTCGAGAACGCACGCGCCGCGGCAGCGGCGGCGGCGTCCGGCCCCGGGACCAATAATCGCTTTGCCGACCTGGCCGGTGGCGTCAAGGCGCTGCTCACCAGACCGAGGAGGGAGGTCAACACGGCGTCGAGGACATCAAGGACGAGCAGAGTCTTCGAGGCGTCGCCGGGGGCATGCCGGCCGAGGACGACTGGAGCGTGGAGGGGCTGAAGCGGACGGCGTCGAGGATCACGACGCTGCGGATGAAGCTGGAGGAGGAGGAGGACGCCGACGACGACGCGTTCGTGCACCGGGCGCGCGCGGGGCTGGTCCGGAGCGCGTCGTCGCGTGTCCGGGCGTTCTGCACGATCCCGGCAGGAAAGCCCAAGCGGATGCTGACCAGGCTGTGGTCCTCGAGCAGAGCCGTCGCTGGCAGGAACTGAGAGGGTTCAGCGGGGGCACCGTGCCGGCGAACAGATTACAGATCCGGCAAACTAGGTTCTCAATTTGTCCGGGTGGGTGCGCACGTGTGTACGGAGCAAAGGGACATGGTCACCTGGTGGTTGTAAGCTGTAACTCGGCATGCCATGCTCCATGCATTGGTGATTGTTTTGAAACTCAGTTTCGTACATGTTTCCATCCTGAAAAAGCACACACAACAAAACTGGATCGGTAGATGCACTATCCAAATGGACCGAAAGATCTTAGTTAAAAAATAAAGTGAGAAAAATTAACGGGAAGATGAGCTTTTATTGTGCGGTCTGCCATTGGCGAACTATTAGCTAATGATTCTTCTTTCTTTTTTTATTGGAGAACACTGAACACATCAAGTGATCCTTTAGCTTTGCACCAACCTTAATCCCCTCTCCTGAGACAGTTCCATCATTGTTCATGAGCTCTAATCCCACTACATGCCGGCTTATGATTGCTAGACCCGACTTTACAGAAGCGAGAAATGAAGACACACTAGAAAAAGACACGCATGTGTAACAGACGAAGCGCACACACGCACACAAATCCGGAGTAGTTGAGTGCTTATTAACCAACAGCCTCCTTGTACATTTCCGCCCACAAGGGTCATGAGTGCCATCATTTCGAAGGGGGAAAAAATAGCAGATCAGCGCTGGTCATGGCAAACTTTGCCAAGTGGCCTAGAGGCTTCTTGCTTGTGTTCCTCCGCACTATCATAGGCATCGTAGCATCAATCAGGCAGACCCTACCCATCTTCTTCTCCGAAGGATTGGTCATGTCTGAGCAGAAGAGATTAGTGGACGGTCGGCCACTGGATGGGGTTGATATGGACATGTACGGCTGTGGTTTCCTCTTCTCTAGTCAGAGCTATTTGGTAATGTGGCAAAGGGGGAAAATGCTTCTTTGAATTGTATCTTAGGTCAAGGGGGCTAGCCCTGAAAAGACTCTGTTCTAGTATCTCAAGGTACTGTGCTGATGGATGGCATTGGCTGATTGGCAGACACCAAGTTATCTAGTGATATAACCAAAGATAAATGACTGCAGCTTGGCTAATGGCCATCATTGTCGCATTGCCTGAACAATGCCATTGAGTTGATAAAGATGGCCCTGTTAACCACCTGTACCTTTAGCCAAAACCATGTAAACGTTCATTTGTTATTTATCCATCGAGTTGTTTTTCCTGTTTTGCATCAAGGAAAATTTTATGTACGAGCTTATCGGTCCCATCGAAGTCTGAACTTGCGGAATTTCTTTTTCGTTGGCAAGCGGATGCGGATAAGACATATGCCAGCGTATCAGAGCCCAAAATTCACAGAAGAGGCCATTCAGTTAAGTCCCTGCTCAGGCCACAAGGCGCGCACGAGCTCAGCGTAGCATGCGAAGACGACGGCCATGGCCAGGCCGACCAGCGTGGCCCCAACGGCGACCGGCGCGGTCTGGACCACCCAGAACGCCATGCTCATCGGGAGCGCCATGGCGAACGACCACTGCAGCACCTGCCCCACCGCCCACCTCACGCGGCGGCCGCTGTCCTCGGGGAGCGCGCACAGCGCCAGCATCGACGTGAACACGCAGAAGCCGACGAGCTGCGACGCGAAGACGGCGAGGAGCGCGTACTCCTCGCGCGCCGCGAGCTGCGCGGCGAAGGCGGCGCCGGCCACCAGGACCACCAGCGCCAGCGTCCGCGTCGCCGTGGGCGACGGCGTCTCGCCTGTCGTCGCCGCCGCGAGCAGCAGCAACGGCTGCTGCTTCTCCACGTCGGCGTCCGGCGCCTTCGGTTTCTCTTCCATTTCGCACGGTGGCGTGTACTTGGATTTGCACTGACAAATCCGTTCAAGCGGCGGTTTATATACTGACGCCCGCGCCGGCTAATGCAAAAATGCACAAACAGATGACCGCGACCGCGGCAGAAACAAGAGAGGCACGTTATAATATGCCCAAGCTTACTAGGCGAGCGAACTTCACAAGGCTGAGAACGAACATACAACTGAGTATTCTTAGGTAGCGACTGGAGATTAATCAAACGCACGATGTGACCCACGATCTCGTCATCTTACTCTTAGGATGAAGTTTATTATGTGAAGCCTAGCATCCCTTTGTTTTTATACGTGAAGTTTGACCCCCAAAAAAAGTGAGGAGAAAAAAGAAGTATGGTTACCTCAACTGCGCAGTTTTACAAGGAAAACGATGATCGAAAATAATAGACTTCGGTCTGTGCAGTTTTGCAGTTCGTTGGAGCGAGGGGAGCACATATATTTTGAACAGCGAATGGCACAGATCATGATGCACGCATCACATAAGACCATCGGCTATGACAACGAGGCATCCAAAAAGATAATCATGCAAAAGTACTTCAGATAGCAATCAACTACTAGATAACCTCGTAGCCCCACAGTACATAAATCAGGCGTAGAAATTTCTTGGGCTAGAATTGCAACAGCGATGTGGTTTAGGATCACACAAAGTGCCGGCACCGTGATGATGTCAAATGACACCTGAAATAGCGGGGATAATAAAATTCCCCTGGTATCCATTTTGCAGGACAGGACAGATCATTAATCATTAGGGGCAATTGTGTTTCAGCCA
The DNA here is from genome assembly GCA_031894775.1 of Chloris gayana. Classification (NCBI taxonomy): domain Eukaryota; kingdom Viridiplantae; phylum Streptophyta; class Magnoliopsida; order Poales; family Poaceae; genus Chloris; species Chloris gayana. The sequence continues at coordinate 55,217 of JAUNZO010002349.1, forward strand.
TAGTGTTTTAGTCCAATTGTTTTGTTGAATAGGGCCTATTTGAGGCAACTAGTGATGGAATTATTGGGCCAAAGCCCATTAATGATCTCTATAATTCCTAGAAAATCTCAAAGGCCCATGAGGGATGGTGGGAGTGCAATGTTTAGTACCACATTTAGTGGAGGTGCGAGGGAGACCAACTTATAAACTTGGATGCTCTTGCCTTTCTTGCAAGTGTGAGAAAGAGAGAAGGAAGACCACGCTCGCTCGCTCGCCGGGCGGGGCGTGGGCGTGGGCACCTGCGTGAATGGTCAGCCAAAATCGGAGCCCCTTGCCTTGCAGGCGCGGCTTCCTTTTGCACTTTATTTTTGCTGCGAGTCCAAGGGCGCCGCCGCAAAACGATATCTCGAACTCACCTAGGGTTTTAGCCTCTCTTGCTGCTGCGCCGCCAAGACTACTCCATCCCGATCGTCGACGTGCACCGTCGAACGGGAGAGCAGGTCTCCGGAATCAGCGCCTTCGGCGATCCTGCACCGGGAGAAGGCGAATAAGGTTTTGGGAAGCGCTCTGCGCGACCGCTCGATCGCTTCCACCACGGCGCGTCTTCCCCGCCGCGTGAGCCAAGCACGTCGCTGTTTTCGCCGTGACGCTGCTGAACGTCGTTGTCAACTCCTCTATTCCGTCGGGCCGGAAACGTACGTACCTTCTACTTGTATTATGTCTTCCATACTAGCCTTTGCGTTCTATCTCTGCATGATAGTTATGGATAGTATGGTAGATGTGTTTATCTTCTCCTGCTTATTAGATATGTCTAGATCTTGCGTAGACTTGTCTAATTTATTTAGCAATCAGTATATCATGTTTATGATTTATTTCTGGATTAAATTAAAACTGAAAGTGCTTATATTTTCAACAACTAGTAGTGACAAGTTCACAATGCTTTTTTTAAGGAAAGTTCACAATGCTTTGTTGAAGTTTACTTTATCATTTTGGTCGAATATTTGAACAAAAGTTATGGCGATGAGACAGAAATAAATAAGCGGGAGGTGTAATCTAAATAGGTGGTCAGGTGGAAGTGGAACGGTTCAGTTTTCACATGCTGGAATCTTCAAAAAATCAACCATGTCGTTTCTTTTCCTTGCCCAAAAATTAGAGGTGATTTCACAGATTGACTACTTGAGCAAGGGGCCACTGGCGGGACAAAATTTCAGTCACCTGATTGGCTGACCATTTTTTTTAAAGATCGTCCATTGCACGTTTCGTATTAAGGTAGAGGAGAAGAAACAATAACAGGCGCGCCAACGGGAGATATAGCGATAAAAAAAAACGAAACTGAGACTACTCGGCTACGAGTTCGGACCACCGCATGAGGTTGGCTTGACACCACTGCTCATCGGCTCAACATTATTGCCAAAAAGCAAGTACTTACCAAATGGTGATTTTGCATTCTCTCATACTATCTCCGTCTAGAAATATAAACATTTGTTGGCTTTCAGATGTTATGTTTGACCGTTCGTCTTATTCAAAATATTTGTTAAAATTTTGTTTATTTTGCTAGAATTTATTTCATTCTTAGATATATTTGAACTACATCTTCTTTATTTTTACATTTACATAAATATTTTGAATAAGACGAATGGTCAAACAAGAAGTTAGAAAGTCAACAAATCCTTATATTCTTGGACGGAGTGAGTAAAATGGTATGGTGATGTAGTATAATGCTATGAAAGTAATTAACCGAACAAACTTAGGAGAACAGGGTGGGTTGACAGACCGTGGAATCACTGCTCTTCGCGCATATTGTTTCAATGCATACTATCAAAGGCGGCGTACTGTTTCAATGCATACTATCAAAGGCGGCGTACTGTTTCAACGCATACTGTCAACGGATCGATTATTGCACAATAAGTCATGACAATCTGCTTCACAAACTCATGCTTCTGCAGAAACTATCCGGTCATCTTCAGTTGTAATAACTCCATCAACCAGTGAGATAATGTGCTGTCATCAGGGTTGATAGCACCTGATACCCTCATCAGTGTATTGTACGCTACATCATACGGTGCGACCCTGTTCCTCTCCAACGCTGCCACAATCTCAAAGGCCTGTTCCATATTGCCAGCTGTACAGTGGCTTCTACCGATCATAGCATTGTAGTATATATGACAAGCTCAGGTTTCTATGACCTTGCTCATAGCCTCATTAAACAACCTATCTGTATACTGAACAAGCCCCTTTGACAAGGCATAAACGACATGTTGGTCACCACGGCTGCACGCAAACCTTGGGCAGCCATATATGCAAACACGTCTAGTTGTAGGGAACACAAACAAAGAGCGGAGCCAGAAGCACAAACACATCCAAGCAGCAAGAACTTTCAAAAAGGAAGCTACTCAGAGCATTCTCTCATCAGATCAGACGCGAGAATCCATTCATGGTTAGGCTAAATGTTTTCGACATGACCATTGCTAGGTTCATCTGCTAGTTGTGAAATCTCAAATACTTTGAGATCGTTCTTTCAGCTTTGATGCTGGACTAAATTCAGATACGCAGATCAAGTGTCTTCAGACAAAATTCCTATATACATACCACAAATAAGGGTCATATATACCCCTATACAAAAGGATAACGCTTTCTTCTGTGCATGCTGTCCTGTTCGAACCCTTTCTCGGTCAGAAGTGGTTGTAGCTTTGCAGCGGGATGTCGTCGGCATCCTGCATACGAATACATGAAATTGATGAACTCGATTAAGATAATCAGAACAAGAAGTCAAGAACCATACGCGCAGCTTGGCTTTCAAGCATGTGCGGTACTCTCTGATAGAACTTCCTTCTTTTTTAGATTATGATATAGTATATGATAGTAGAACTTACCGCAGTATCAGTACACAAAATCTGGTTGGAACCATGGTGTCCATGGATCGAGGTCACCGAGGTCCATTGTTGAAAAACAGCGACCAGAGCTGGGCACTGCCAATGCTTCAAAATTTAGAGTCTCGGCCGGCACGGGTTTCTTCCATGCCCAGGCCAGACGACCTTGCACGTGATGCAGGCAGTTCTTGTTGGTCAATCAGCACAGCAGCAGATTCTTTTTCCAGCTGCCACGAGTTGTGGACAGTATCAGTTTTTCTTTTGATCTTGGTTACCAATCAAAGTAAAGATGTTTTTAATCGATCTTACCTGGTCCTTAGCAGTGTGATCATTGCGTTGGCGACTAGGCATGCTTTTGTAAGAAAATTTGTTGGCCACTATTGTCACAAATATCTCTTGATTTTCCACATTTATGCCAGAAGAAATTACAACCATCCTTACTGATCTTACGAACCTTGCGGCCACCCTTACCAAAGGCATTCCGCGATTTACTAAAGAAATATTTAGAGCTCCCATCCATCTTAATACCTATGAAAATAACACACATATATTTCAGACAGACATGTTGGCATGAGAAATAATGGGCTAATCTATTTATAAAGGACTAAACACATACACCTTCAAGGTTCTCGGGATGTATGGATTCATTTATTGTCGGAATATGAGTATCTAGTATGCTTTGATCTGGAGCTCCTTGGCCAAATCCGGATTTTTCTTGTAGAAATTCAATTACCTCAGAATCCGAGGGTGCAAATCTATACCCCTTGATGGGGAGTAAATTTGACATACCAGACTGGATCCAAAAGGAAGATGTATCATCAGGAATTACACTTCGATTTTTTCTAAAATTTATATATTATTAAATAAACTGAAAATAACTATAAGCAATAGTCTGCATATATAAGCACTTAATGGTTATGAATGTCATTAATGTATGTTTGTTTTCTTCATGGCCTATATGGTTAACTGCCTCTTTTTCATTGTGTTGCCCAACAAAATAGTCACGCAACAGTAAGATAACCACCGTGATTACGCTACCGTGATGCGACTGATTTACTCGACAAACCAGCAAAGAAATCATAATTTCGCAGAGAAAAACGGTGACGACTGCATATGAAGACTCTAGGATCGTGCAAGACCCTCTCGACATGCCCTAAGTAGGCTCGACAAGATACTTTGGCCAAAAGGTCAAAAGGCGTTGGTGCAACACCGAGATGGATTCTGGTGAAAGTCTTGTTTCGATGATTCCTATTCAATTGGATATTAAACCGGTGCTAGTGGAAAGGCCTTCTCCTTATTTTTCCAAGCATATGTAAAACGTCCAAATCCGGGGCCGTATGAGTCATGGGCGTTGGGCCTTCATCTTGGCTTCACGTCCTTGGACCCTCCATGCCTCCAACCTTCTCCTCAACCATTTCATTTTCATCTTCATGGTTTTTGTCGGTGTGTGAGTACACCTCCAAATGGGGGCCTGTCAAGACTCCCTTCGAGATAGGCTCGGCGAAGGACGGATTCGCTCGTGCTTAGCGTAGACGATTCAAGCGAGCAAGAACACGGAGGAATTACCCAGGTTCGGGCCGCAATGGATGCGTAATACCCTACGTCCTGCTTGTGTGTGTGTATTCGAATGTTGTCCGTCTCTTACATGGGAGTCTCCCCTCCTTTTATAGGGTAAGGAGAGAAGCACTGTACAAGTACCGGGGAGTACCCGGACGCCCGGTGGGGGTCCGGCCCTTCCTGGGATATCCCGACACGATCTCGACAAAATCCGTTGTGATCTCTTCTCCTCGGTTCGGGCTCCAAGTCTCTTCCATCCTATTGGTCGAGAGCCCTCCTGGCGCCGTAGCAGCGCGGCTTCCCGAGACGCGGCGCATGGGGAAGACGCGCGCACGTCCTGTCGGGCTGCGTCGTCGCCGCAGGCACTCGAGTGCCGCATTAACTCCGGTTAGTTGGGGTGCCGGAGGAAGCTACCGGGAAGCTTCGTCCCCCGACGCTCCCGCTCCTCCGGCCTTCATGGGCCTCGTGGGCTTCGTGGGTCTTGAGGACTTTCTCATCCGCGGCCGCCGTCTTCGTCCGTGGGCCGGAAACGTCCCGTGCCCGGTTAGGGGGACCCCGATCCCCCTACACCGACGAGAGCCTCCGGCCCCGGTCGGCCGACCCGCGGGGTCGGAGCAGGGATTGGGGCCACCCGTCGGCGCCCGGTGCCGTGCCGGGTTGCTTCGAGGCGCGGCTCTCAAGGGATGGTGCCGCTCGGGCTGCCGAGGCACGACCGCCCCGAGACGTCGCGTCGCTTCGGTTCGCGTGCGGTAGGCCCGCCCGGCGCTCGCGCTTAAGTACGGGGACGGCCGGTTGCCCAAGGCACGTCTCCCACTTCGCCTTTCGCCTCCCGTCTCCTCAACTTCTCTCCCGCTGCTGCGCTCCCTTCGCTTTCTTCTCCACCGATCCGCGCCGCCGCTTTCGCCGCCGTCGTCCCTCGCTGCTAGGATGGCCCGCGGAAAGTCCCCCGCCGCGGTGGCTCGCGCACGCGCTCGCCGTCGGCGGATGCGCCGCCAACGGTGCGGTTGCCGACGCTCGGGTCGAGATGATGCGGCTTTCGCCATTCCTTCCGGTGGATGGTGATAAGGCCGTTCGCGTTGGGGGCCCTTGCCGCGCCGACCGGCGGACTGGAAATCCTTCACTTCCTGTCTTTCGTCGTCGCCGGCGCCGTTCCCCCGCCTTCTCCGACTTCTTCCTGGAGGTGCTTCGGGCATACGGGATCCGCATGGCGCACCTTACGCCGAATGCGGTCGCGGCGCCGGCCGTGTTCGCTCATCCGTGCGAAGGATTCGTGGGGGTGCAGCCGTGCTTCCCCATCTTCCAACGCTACTTCAAGATGACGCTCACCAACGCCGCGGAGGTGATCGGATGTGTCCGGCTGACCGTCCGGGCCGACAGCGGGTACATCGAGTACTCGCCTAGCAGCAAGGTGGAGGGGTGGAAGAAGGCCCGGTTCGTAGTGCCGTACGAGAAGGACTTCCGCCGCCTCCATGTCCCGCCGGTCCCGGCCCAACACTTGGCCGTCCGGGATTCCGTGCCCCGTCTTCCCGATGGCATGATGCCGGTGGTCGACCGGATCGCGGCGCTCGCCGCGGCTGGCCTGACCTCGCGCGGGGTGGTGCATGACTTCCTCGAGCGCAACATCGCGCCCCTTCGCCGGAGGTCGGTCCCGTCATGGCTGTACCGGGACTTCAACTTCGCCGGCCGCACTCGTACGGGGCGGGCTCGGATCTGCCCGAAGCCTCGAGCGGTTCGCCTACTCCACGCCGACCGGGAAGAAGTGGCCCGCCTCCTTCGTGTACCCGGAGGGTGCCGAGCCTCTTCATCGGTCGGCGAACAAGCGCGCCATCCTCGACAAGCATGCCCCGACTGGGGCCGCTCGGGTTCCTTGACGCGGTCCCGGCTCCTACTCGTGGCCTCCGGGTACCGGAGTCACACCTTCCTCCGACCCGGGCGCGGCGGCCGCCCCGGGGGTGCCTCCGGAGCTCCGGGTGGTAGCCCCGGCGCTGCGAGGCCGGCTCCGAGTGCGCGGGACAAAGGCAAGGGAAAAGGTCTCCGTCGCCCCCTCCTCTCGATTCCTCCGGGCCCGCCCGCTTTCCACGGAAGCGGGTCCGGCGGGCTCGCCGGCACCGGTGACGGGGGCCGCTCCACGGAGGAGCCCCTGCAGCCGTACCGGCGCAAGCGGCCGGGTGGACGCGCGACGGGTAGGAAGCTTCTCTCTCTGTTTTGCTTAAGTCGCGCGCTTGGCACGCCGTGTTTTGTTCTCACCGTATGCCGACGGCTGCAAAACGTGTTCGATTTGCTTTGTTCGTAGGAGCGTCCGGATCGAGCTGGACCCGGACCTGGTCCCTCCGAACCCCAAGGTCTCCAGTGCCCCCGCGCCGAATCCGGACGTCGGTCCCGTTGCCGCTGCGGCTCCGGCGGCCGGAGCGGAGGCCGGCGCGGGAGAAGCGACGGGTGCCCCGAAGAGACGGCTGCGGGTGCCCCCGCAGAGGAAGTCGCGGATACTCCCGCGGAGGTGGCCGCGGGTGCCATCGAAGAGGGAGTCGCGGACACTCCCGAGGAGGTGGCCGCGGGTGTCACCGAAGAGGAGGCCGCGGGTGCCTCTGCCGGAGTTGACCTTGGCCGGGTGTCGCCTCCTCCGGCTGGGAACGTGCCGGGTGCTTTCTCAATTGGCGCCGCCGGGCGTCCGCCACGGTCTTCCACTCCTCGGCCGGGTGCCGGCGCCGCCGGTCCTATAGTGCTCGGAGGGGAACGATTCCCCTCCGCGCGTCCGAGTCGGAGCCGGCAGCGGTGGTCGGCGGAGACACTTCGTCGACCGCTGCCGCCGGTAGGGGCCGTGGGCGCGCCGGACGCGGCCGGAGCGCATCGCCTCCGAGTCGCTCGAGGCGGCATGGGACGCCACAAGATAGGCGATGTGCTTGGGGAGGTCACCCGGTCGCTCCTTGCCATGAAGGCGGCCGTGGAGGAGACGGATGCGTCCCTAGATGATCGCGAGGCCGCGGTGGCTGAACGCGAGGCGGAGGTGGCGGAGGCCCGGAGGGCCACGGAGACGGCGGTGAAGCCGGCCCGGCAGCAGCATCGGCGCCGCATGGAGGAAGTCCGGCGTGAGCTGGACCAAGCTGCCGGCATCGGTGATGAGGCCGGCGAGAAGCTGCGGGACGCGGAGGCGAAGCTCCGTGCCGCCATCGCCCGCGAAGATGATAGCATCAACCGCCTTCGTGGCGTCTGGAGCGGGAGCGTGCTGTGCAGCTCCGCGGCGCGCAGCTGGAGGAGGCGGAGGCCGACATGGCGCTCGCGAGGCGACCGCGGCGGCTCGTGAGGAGGAGGCCGAAGGAGCGCGCCGGTGCGCTTGCACTCCGGGAGGCTGCGGCCGGGCGAACGGGAGCGGGCTGTCGGCGCGGCCGAGGCAAAGCTCCGGCGCTTCGGTGACTCCGTGGCCTCCCAAGAGGTGGGGTTGAGGCAGCGCGAGGACGCCCTCGCTACCCGGGAGGTGCAGGTCCGGCTTCGTGAAAACGAGGCCGCTGTTCGGAGGGAGGCCTTGGAGACGGAGGCGGCCCGTCTTGCTCGGGCCGAGGAGCAGGTCCGCGGTATCGCCGGTGGGTTGGCGCATCGCGTGCGCGAGGAGACTCTCGCGGAGGCCCGGAAGGCATTCGCTGCCGAGCTCAAAGCGGTGGAGAAGAGCCGGGACGACTACCGCCGACGCGTCGAGCGGCTGGAGGCCCGGGTGAAGAAGTCGGGTCACGGCCCTTCTGCTGCAGCCGATGGCGACGACCTCCGGCGGCAGCTTGCGGAGGCGCGGTCCCGGCTCGAGGATTCCGAGCTTCGGCGCGTTGAGCTGAGCGAGCGGGTGACGGAGCTGGCTCGGCGGCGCGGACGCAGGCCGAGATCGCCGCCGAGGTGCACCGGCGGTCTCGTCGGCGCCGTTCGAGGTGGGCCTGCACCGTCTTCCTGAGCCCCTCGACCGCGGCGCGGCCGGGTATGCGTTCGCCATGCGGGGGTGGTTGACTCTCCGAGCAGCCTGAACACCCGGTTGGCGGAGGTCCTGGAGGAGGAAGGGCGGCAAATCATAGCCGCGGCCCTGGAGGAGGTGCTAGCGAACGCCCTGGTGCTCGGTGCCCTGGTTCCCACTCCTGGCCGTGGTGAATGGTGATGTCCCCGCGGGTGAGCACGCCGCGGCCAAGGCGCGAGCTCGCGCCGTCGCTCGTGCCTTTGCCGAAAGCTTCAAGCGGGGCTAAGTGCCCGCTTCCTCCACCTGCGAGTGGCTTCTCGGCGCTTGTGCCCTTTTTGTTTTTTGTTAAACCTGTGTTTCGTATGCAAGACGGAGGCTTCTCGGCGCTTGTGCCCTTTTTGTTTTTTGTTTTTTGTTAAACCTTTTTGTTTAAGTTTAAATTTGAGTGTTGATGAAAAGCTTAAGCCCGTTGTTCCCCTTATGTTAGGTGCGATTGTCGCCGTGCGCCACTTAGTCGTAGGCCGTCCGGTACTTTGCAGCCTACGCTTAGAGCGCGACTTCGGGCACCCGAGCCTTAACCAAACGTGACGCCTTCCGACTTCGGGCCTAAGTCATAGGGCTTTCTTACCCGTCGGAGGAAAGCGAGGACTTTGACACATACAACAGCGATCCTGCGAGAAGTAGGAAAAGAAGCGACGGGCGCTGTTTTTATTCACAACACGTTAGTACGGAGTGCCGTGGCGATCGTGGCCGTGGCGATGAGACTTCCGGGTACTACCGGGACCATTGGCTACGGAATATTCTAAGGGTAGAATTTCTTTAGGTGCTCAATGTTCCAAGCGCTTGGTTCCGGGTACCCGTCCTCCGACTCCGGACGAACGGATCCCGGGCGGGTGACTACAATGACGACGAAGGGCCCTTCCCACATGGGAGTTAGCTTATCCTTGCCTTCACGCGTCCGAGCCCGCCGGAGGACGAGGTCTCCCGTTTGCAACTCCCGGGCGCACGCGCCGCTGGTGATAGCGGCGCAAGCCCCGGAGGTACCTCGCGCTCGCGAGTAGTACTCGTCGTCTTGCCTCCTCGAAGAGGTCAATGTCGTCGTGCCGCCGGGTGCTTTGGTCGGCTTCGTCAAACGCGGCGACTCGGGGGCCATCGAACAGGATCTCCGTGGGTAGCACCGCCTCCGCACCGTACACGAGGAAGAAAGGCGTTTCGCCCGTGGCTCGACTCATCGTGGTGCGCGAGGGACCAGAGCACGGATTGGATCTCTGTTACCCACTTGGAGCCTTTCTTCTTCAACGGGTCAAATGATCTTGTTTTCGGACCCTCGAGGATTTCTCCGTTGGCGCGTTCGACTTGGCCGTTGCTTTGTGGGTGGGCTCTTGAGGCGAAGCGAATCCGGGTGCCGAGGGAATCGCGAGTACGCCGCGAACGCGTGGCTCGTGAACCGGGTCCCGTTGTACGTGATAATCCGCTGCGGCACCCGAATCTTGCAATGACATTCTTCATGAATCGACCGCCGAGTTTTGGTCTATCTTTGTCACCGCCTCCGCTTCCACCCACTTCGTGAACTTGTCGATGGCCACATATAGCCACCTGTACCCACCCGGGCGATCGGAAATGGCCCTACAATGTCCAAACCCCAAACCGCGAACGGCCGGGATAAGGGAATTGTTTGAAGGGCTTGAGCGGGCAATTGCGTCCGCTTGGCGTGAAACCGGCATGCCTTGCATTGTTGCACCAGCCTGGTGGCGTCCTGGAGGGCTGTCGGCCGGTAGTAACCCTGCCGAAAGGCTTTCCCGACCAGCGTGCGGGGAGCGTGGTGGCTGCCGCACTCGCCCTCGTGGATCTCAACGAGTATGTCGTTGCCTTCTTCCGTCTTGACGCACTTCAGCAGAACGCCGTTGGCACTGCGCTTGTACAGCCTGCCATCAACAATGGCATATCGCTTGGCTTGGCGGGCTAGGCGTTCCGCGTCCGTGTCGTCTTCCGGAAGGATGTCGTCACGCAAGTACCCGAGGATGTCGTCCATCCAACAGGCGTCCTGCGGCTCGGCGGCGGCGCTTCTTCGCTATTCTGCGTGTGCTGCAGATCCTGCGGGTGCGCCTGCGCTTTGTTGTTGCTTGTCCGGAGCTCGGTCGGCGTCGGAGGCCGAAGGGGATGTCAAGATCTCCATGAACGTCCCGGGTGGGATTGGAGCTCCGAGTGGAGGCCACCCGGGACGGTTCGTCGGCAATGTGATTGTCGCCCCTAGGTACATGAAGCACCTCGAGACCGTTGAACTTCTTTTCCATCCGCCTGACCGCCGCGAGGTATGCGGCCATCTGCGGGTCGTTGCACCGGTACTCCTTGGATACTTGGTTGACGACAAGTTGCGAGTCCCCCTTGGCGAGGAGGCGCGTGACACCGAGGTCGGCCGCAATCCGCAACCCCGCCGGGAGAGCTTCGTACTCTGCCATGTTGTTGGTGCACCCGAAGTGTAGGCTGGACCGCATAGCGCAGCTCATCGCCGGTTGGCGACAGCAGCAGCACCCCTGCTCCCGCACCGTTGAGGGTGAGGGAACCGTCGAAGAACATCGTTCGGTGGTCGCCGGGTGCGTCGTCTCGCTGCACCGGGTGCTAAGCTCTTCACGCTCGATCTCCGGGGTGGGCGTCCACTCGGCGATGAACTCGGCTAGAGCCCGGCTCTTGATGATGTGTGTCTTGAGGAAGGACAAGTCGAACTCCCCGGCTCCACGGCCCACTTGGCCACTCGCCCGTCGCTTCTCCGTTGCGCGGTATGGTCTCCGGCGGTGCCGTCGTTACCACCCGGACGGGATGGCCTTGGAAGTAGTGCCGCAACTTCCGGGATGCGACAAGTACTGTGTAGAGCATCTTACGGTACTGCGGGTACCGTGTCTTGGCGTCCCGCGAACTTCGGCGATGAAGTACACCGGGCGTTGAATGTGCCGCGTGCGGGATTCGGATTCTAGGGGAGCGGGGCCAAGCTCGCTCTCGCTTGTCGTGGGAGCCGGGGCTGGAGCCCCGGGTGATGCGGCGATGACGCGACGCCGACGTCGGGGGTAGGCTGGAGCGGATCCCGCCCCGCCCATGATGCGAGACGTGGTCGGAGCCGGAGCCCCGGGTGGGGTGGGATCAACGCGCCCATCCTTGCTTTTCCGGTCGTGGTCCCTGCTTCGCCCAACTCATGCGACGAGGTCGGAGCCGGAGCCCCGGGTGAAGCCGGGAGCCACACCGTCTGCAGGGGTCGTCGCGGCGGGGACCGCCCGGGTGCCCCACCGGGCAGGCCGGAGCGGCCGCATCGCATGCCACGTTGTGAGTGGGAGCGTCCGTAGCCCCGGGTGCTCCAATGCTCGCGAGCTGGTCGCAGACGGAGCCCCCGGTCCGTTTGGGCTGCCGCCTTCGAGCCGCCGAGGCACCCGCGTTTGCTGGTTCGCCGAGAACCGCGAGGCGCCTGCTCCGGTCGCTCGACCACCGAGCCGCACCGACCACTTGCGGGTTAGCCGCTATGTACGGGAGCGAGTGGTTCACCTGGTTCCGGGCGACTAGAACGGGCGCGGAGGACAGGTAGCGCTTGAGGTCTTGTAAGGCTTCATCGGCTTCCGGGTCCACTCGAATTTGTCCGTCCTCTTCATCGGCTTGAACGGGGGAGAGCGCGTTCACCTAGGCGCGAGATGAATCGGCCAAGGGCCGCCATGCTCCCGGCTAGGCGTTGCACGTCCTTGAGTCGCCTTGGAGGGCGGATTTCTTCGATGGCCGGATCTTCTCGGGGTTTGCTTCGATCCCGCGGTGCGAGACCGGGAAGCCGAGTAGCTTCCCTGCTGGTACGCCGAAGACGCACTTCTCCGGGTTGAGCTTCACCCGGTTGCGGCGCAGATTGGAGAAGGTCTCCTCTAAGTCGAACAGGAGAGACGGTGCCTTGCGGCTCTTAATGACCGGGTCGTCCACATACGCCTCCACGTTCCTCGCCGATTTGCGAGTCCGGAGTTAGGCGCATGGCTCGTTGGAACGTGGGACCTGCGTTTTGAGACCGAAAGACATGCTCACGTAGCAAAAGCTCCCTGCGGGAGTCATAAAAACAGTCTTCTCCTCATCCTCCTTAGCCATACGGATTTGGTGGTACCCGGAGTACGCATCCAACATGCAAAGCAGGTCGCGACTGCGGTGGAGTCTACTACGAGAATCTATCCGGGGCAACGGAAACGGGTCTTTCGGGCACGCCTTGTTCGAGGTCGGTGTAGTCCACGCACATCCGCATCTTGCCGTTATTCTTGGGCACGACCACCGGGTTGGCGAGCCACGTCGGGTGCGTGACTTCCCGGATGAACTTGGCCTCCGGTAGCCTCTTGACTTCGGCCCGGATGAAGTCTTCGCGCTCGGGGGCCTGGCGCCTCGCTCGCCGCTTCACGGGTCTCGCGGCGGGGTCGACCTTGAGTTGGTGCTCAATCACCCTCCCGGGTATGCCCGGCATGTCCGAAGGATGCCGGGCAAAGATGTCGCTGTTTGCTTGGAGGAAGGTGATGAGCACGAGTTCCTATTTCGGGTCGAGGTCGCCACCGATGGTGGTGGTCTTGTCCTCCGAGCCCCGAGTGAGACCTTCTTGGTAGGCACTTCCCGGGAGCCGAAAGCTTTGCCCGCTTGGAGCCGGATTGCGCAGCGGGCTTCTCCGGGGTGTCGCGCGCTCTCTTCCCGCCGGTGTCCTCCTCGCTGCCATCTCGGCCGCCAAGATGTCCTCGAGGCAAGCCATCGCCTTGACGGCATCCGCCCTCTCCACGATGACACCCTTTGGGCCCGGCATCTTCGGCGTGACGAACGCGTGGTGCGGGATGGCCATGAACTGGTTTATGCCGGGTCTCCCAATGATGGCGTTGTAGGGGAGGCCGATGTCCGCGACGTCGAAGAGGAGCTTCTCCGTGCGGAAGTTGCTCCGGGTGCCGAAGGTGACCGGGAGCTCGATCTCGCCCAAGGGCGGGAGCTACCCGGGAGCACGCCGACGAAAGGGCGCGAGGGCTGCAGCTCGGCACGCGCCCAATGCAGAGAGTCGTAGACCTTCGGGGTGATGAGATTGAGGCTCGCGCCTCCGTCGATGAGGATGCGTCCGACCTTCTTGTTGCGGATGGTGGGCGACACGACCGGAGGGATCTTCCCCTTGGTATTGTCGGGGCCCACCATGTCGCTCTTGTCGAAGGTGATGGGAACGTCCGCCCACTTCGAGCGGGGAGCCGTGGCCTTGCCCTCGGAGATTGCGAGGACCTCGCGGCGGAAGCGCTTGGCCTCGCCTTTGGACGTGAAGCTCGAGGAGCCCCCGCTGATCACGGCGATAGAGTCGTCCGCGCTGCGGTACGCCTCGACTTCCTCTTTCTCCTCTTCCGTCTCCTTCTCGGCCTTTTCGGCCGCCGCCGCTCGTCGCGCCGCTTGATACTCGCTCTGGATGTAGCGGCACTCCGACTGATCGTGGTCGTTGGTGCGGTGGAAGTAGCACGCGAAAGTACCGGGGATTTAGGCGGCGACTTGCCGGTACCCGCGGGAGGTGGGCGCCGCACCCCTGCGGGGACGGGCCTCCGGCCGCGGCCACCTCTTCCGCCCTACGCTTGCGCGCAAGGTTCTTCTTCCGCTTCTTGGAGAGGGTGCCCTCGGACTTGGGAGAGGAGATACCCGGGTTGGACTTCGCGGGCGGGTCGTGCCACGCTTGGGCTTCCGGCGACGGGCGCACTTGTCGGCCAAGCGGAAGAGGTCCGTGACCGTCTCCGGCCGGTGTACGGCCAACTCGCCCGGGATGTCCTTGTCTCGGACGCCATGGCAGAAGGCGGAGAGTACCCGGGAGGGGTCGATGCGCGGGATGGTGTTGCGAACTTAAGCGAAGCGTTGCATGAACGCTCGCGGCGTCTTGCCCGGCTTACGGACGATGCGGTCCGGGTCGATCCGGCTTCCGGGCGCTTCGCCGTCCCCGGAAGTTGGCCATGAACTCCGGCACAAGCTCCTCCAGGAGCCGATGGACTCCGGCGCCGGGTTCATGAACCATGACCGAGCCGAGTCCTTGAGGGCCAGGTGGAAGTAGTTGGCCATGATGTCCTCCGAGCCACCGGCGGCTTTGACGGCGGTGGAGTAGATCTGTAGGAACTCGTCGGGGGAGCGGTGCCGTCGTACCTTTACGGAAGGTCCGGGCGGAACTTGTCGGGCCACGTGACGCTACGCGAGCGCTTTGAGAGGGCCGCGCAGCCCCGAGGAACGAGGGGTCGAGCTCCTTTCTCTTACGCTTGGGGTGGCGCTCGGGGGACGTCTCCGCCTCCGTGCCGTCGTGGTTGTGGGCGGAGGTGCGTTCACGCTCGCGTCCCGCTCGCGCGAGCACTCAATGCCGACGCGCGCGTCTTCCCCCTCACGGCGGCGTACGGTGAGGTCGTTGCGCAGGTCACGGCGCTCCCGCACTGCGGGGAGTGGACGGAGAGCGAAGCCGCCGGCGGGCGCGTGTCTTTGGCGCGGTTGGTGCGGTGGTTGTCGTCGGCCGGTGGGCTGCTGCGGTTGGCGTGACGGTCCCGCTCGGCGCTTGGCCTGCGCCGTATCCGGGAGCTTACCTACTCCGGTGAGCCACTCCTTTGCCTGCTCTCCCCGCCGGTCCCGCCGGTGGGTTGTTGAGCATGGTCTTCACGGCGGTCAAGGGGTCGTCCCCCTCTTCTTCCTGGAAGAGGCGACGCGCGATGCGCGCGCTCGGACGCGAGCGGCGTGACGGCTCGGGCGGCGTCGTCCCCCGCATGCTCGGCCGCCGAGGCGCCGTGAACAGAGCGGCCCGCGCGGCGACGGTCGCGACGACGGCGCCTCGTGGACGCCTCGGCTGGAGACGCTATCTTCCGTCCGAGGCGTGGCCGAGGATCTCTGCATGGTTGCGTAGAAGGTTCGCAGCGCGAGGCGAAATCTACGACCTTTCCCTACCGGCGCGCCAAATGTCGGTGTGTGAGTACACCTCCAAATGGGGGCCTGTCAAGACTCCCTTCGGATAGGCTCGGGGAAGGACGGATTCGCTCGTGCTTAGCGTAGACGATTCAAGCGAGCAAGAACACGGAGGAATTACCCGGGTTCGGGCCGCAATGGATGCGTAATACCCTACGTCCCGCTTGTGTGTGTGTATTCGAATGTTGTCCGTCTCTTACATGGGAGTCTCCCCTCCTTTTATAGGGTAAGGAGAGAAGCACTCGTACAAGTATCCGGGGGTACCCGGACGCCGGTGGGGGTCCGGCCCTTCCTGGGATAACCCGACACGATCCGACAAAATCCGTTGTGATCTCTTCTCCTCGGTTCGGGCTCCAAGTCTCTTCCATCCTATTGGTCGAGAGCCCTCCTGGCGCTGTAGCAGCGCGGCTTCCCGAGACGCGGCGCATGGGAAAGACGCGCGCACGTCCTGTCGGGCTGCGTCGTCGCCGCGAGCACTCGAGTGCCGCATTAACTCCGGGTAGTTGGGGCGCCGGAGGAAGCTACCGGGAAGCTTCGTCCCCCGGCGCTCCCGCTCCTCCGGCCTTCATGGGCCTCGTGGGCTTCGTGGGTCTTGAGGACTTCCTCATCCGCGGCCGCCGTCTTCGTCCGTGGGCCGGAAACGTCCGTGCCCGGTTAGGGGGACCCCGATCCCCCTACACCGATAGTTTTTAATAATAATCAACTCATTAGGTAGTAATATATTCTCAAATATAAATAAAAAAATCATTAGAAACAATCTTATCCGTAAGTTCAATTAACCTGCTCTAGTTTTCACCCTTGAACCATATATGTGTAGTTGAGTAGTGTTGGTTCTATCCGAGGATGTGTCCTCATCAATTTTAATGCTAGTTTCATCTCACACTTTTCAAGAGTAACACCTCGGATTTAGAGATTTAGTTTGATGGATGAAATAGTCTTTGGCCCTGTTTGAAAACTCTAACGGGGTTAGAGGTTAGAGTAAGTTTCTAACCAACTCTAGCCCTTGAACTACCTCTAACCCTTTTGTTGTTTGGATGACAGGATTAGTTTGACAAAAAAAGCACTTTAGTAATCATTTGATGTGGCTGCCTCTTGTGTGGATTGTTGCTTTTTTCGGTGGGACCCACAGGACTAGCTCCAAATAGCACCCCTTGGAGGGGCTAGTTTTTTTGGAGGGTTAGTACCAACTAGCCTAAAGTTTGACAAACTAGCCCAAACTAACTCTAACCCATGGATCCAAACAAGGCCTCTCTCGATGCACTATTTCATATCACGATTTCATAGATAAGTTATAGTATTAAATTAAAATCTAATTATTACACTGAGACCGATCAAGAGTACTACCTCGGACTTAGAGATTTAGTTTGATGGATGAAATATTCTCTCTCGATACACTTGTCTCATATCATGACTTCATAGATAAGTTATAGCATTAAATTTAACATCTAATTATTACATTTATACTAGTGAAAACATGTTGAGATGAAACTTTATATTCTGAATGGGAGTTTTATACATATAAAATAAGAGTAAAAAAATTAGCCCTATTAAAATTGTCCTTTCCTTCTAGGCCCAAAAAATGTGAACTTACCTAAGTGATGGAAAGGTCTAAAAGGGAACCAAAATGGGCACCAATTTTTGTTTTAGGGCCAGATAGGTAAGTTCGTTTTTTGGGGGTCCAAACAAGGAACCGACAACTTTAAGAGTGCAAGGAAAGGAATTTACTCATAAAACAATGTCAAATGAGTTTCATTCTCATGAAACCTATTTGCTCTATTTCATATCAATTGCTCTCTTCTCATGAAACCCCAACAAAGACTCGCCTTACAAATAATCTTCATAGGTTGACAAATGGAGCAAGGGCCACTGGTGAGACAAAATTTCAGTCACCTGATTGGTTGACCGGTGTTGCCAACACAGCTACTTGCCAGATGACAAATCTGCATTCTATCAGAAAAATGGTATTGCGATGTAGTATAATTCTATTGCACATTAATGCGTGGATAAGCTCATGCTGTCTAGAACTCTAGATCTTATGATTGTCTACTTCATAGCAAACTCATGCTTCTGCAGCATGTGCAGCAGCTATCCGCTCATCTTCAGTGGTAAGTCCTTCAATCAGTGAAATATATGTGTTGTCATCAGGGGTGATACCCTTTCCCACCATCTCTTTTATCAGGTCTTCGGCATCATCTCCCTGGCCATTCTTGCACAGCCCCTGTATCAATGCATTGTATGTCATAATTGTCGGGTTGAACCCCTTATCCATCATCATATCCCGAACCTTGAACGCATCCTTGATGTCACCCTTCATGCTGTAGCCGCTGATCAGGGTGTTGTAGCTGACAAGGTCTGGCTGGATACCCCTCTTTGTCATCTCATCGATGATCCCACGAGCTTCATCCAGACGCCCCAGCAAGCAAAATCCCCTCATTAGCGTATTGTATGTTACATCATCTGGTGCGATCCTCTTCTTCTCCATCTCGGTCACAATCTCAAAAGCCCGTTCCATACTGCCAGCTGCACAGTGGCTACCGATCAGAGCATTGTACATGACAAGGTCTGGTCTGATGCCCTTCCTCACAGCCTCGTTAAACAACCTATCTGCATCCTGAACAAGCCCCTTCTTGGACAAGGCATATATCAACGACGTGTAGGTCACCACGGTTGCACGCACACCTTTGGCAGACATCTCTGCAAACACGTCCAATGCTTTTATTTCCTTGCCCTCTTTGCAATACCCATTGATCAATATATTGTAGGTGAACACATCAGGGGAAATCCCCTTCCTTTGCATTTCCTCAACCATTGCACATGCCTCTGCTGCCTGCCCGTCCATGAACAAAGCATGTACGAGTGAATTGTAAGTTGCAACCGTCATGGCAACGCCCCTCCCTACCATCTCATCCCGGTACTGCAGCGCCACATCCAGCTTTCCCCTGTCACAGTGGCCTCCAATCAATGTGTTGTACATTACCGCAGTTGGTTTGACTTCTCCCTGGGCAAGCATTTCATCGAACACTTTGGCTGCGTCTTCCAGCCGACCAACCTTGCACCAACCAGAGATCACCGTGGCGTAGGTGTACTTGTCCGGCGCGATTCCTCCGCGCTCCCGCATCTCGCGCATAACCTCCAGCGCCGCCTGGACGCGGCCGCGGGCGCAGAACCCGGCGATGACTGTGTTGTAGGTGACGGCGTTGGGGCGGGACATCTGGCGAAGCAGCTCGAGCGCGCGCACGGGCTTGCCGGTGGCGCAGAGGTGTCGGAGCATGATGTTGAAGGTGGTGGTGCAGAGCGGGAGGCGGAGGCGGGTGATGTCGGCGAAGAGGACGAACGCCGGGGCGGGGGAGGGAGGAGAGCAGCGGGTGGAGCGAGGTGACGGGGATGGGGACGGCGAGCGACTTGAGCTGCGCATAGAGGCGGAGGGAGGTGGCGTGGGGTCGGGCCGCCGTGGAGGCGGTGAGCAGGAGATGCGGCAGCGACGGCGCGTCGGCAAGGTGCGGGAGCACGGCGAGCGGGCAGAGAGTCCGGTCTGCGGAGAGCGCCGACTTGAAGAGAGCGAGCACTGCTGCTGGCGTGGGAGCAGCGCGGGCGGCCAGCGCCACGGCGGCGGGGGCGGTCGGCGGTGCCATGGAGAGGGAAGGAGCGCTTGGCGAGGGCCGAGGAGAAAGGTTTTCGAGAGGGGAACCCAACAGCAACCAACCTTCAGTTACGGGTGGCCCACATGCAGACACACAAGAAGACGAAGAAACATTCATGTCTCAACATTACAACACATGAACATCACTACACAACAACATCGCCTAAGTTGGCCGAGAACCTCTCATGGTTCTGCTACTACTGTACAAATTTTATCATGAGATGAATTCGCAGCGGTGTACACTGTAAAGTCATTATACAAAACATCTCATGACGCAATTCAGACTTTGCAAAGTCATATAGTACAAAACTGTCTCCTCTCTCCTTCGGCGCTGCTACTTCCAGTTCCATCTGCATCAGTAGAAGCTCTCCAGTAAGGCATCGAGGTTATCATCGTGTAATTCATACTGCATGTCCTGCACATGATGATAGGAAGTTAGGAACTCATGAGAATTTTGCCTTGACATGAAACTTAAGATCGAGATAGACTTGGCTAAGGTGCTCCAATGCATGATACAATGTTATTGTCAGGAAGCCCATAGAGCGCTAGTTCATATGACGATTTTCGGTAATCTCAATGCACAGGGTGGATCCATCTATCTAGTGTTACCTGAACACATGATTCCCAACTACTTTTGCCCGGTCGGGAACTTGGGCCAGCATCAGGTTCTGGCAACTGCGTCGATGACACGAAGGTAGCCTTGCCCTTGTCCAAGTTAGTTCGGACACCTGAACTTGACCCAAATGGCTGCGTCCCAGTAACACTAGGTTCATCGGGTTGGGCCATGTCTTCCAAAGTTTGTGATAACCCAGGATACAAAACACGGTATTCATCTTCATCCTTAATTCGAAAATTGGGTGTGCTAGACTCTGCTTCCCCCTGTCACAACAATCAGCATAAATGATCGCCTCATAGCCCGCCAAAAGTATACACAGAAAAATAATAATGTAAGCAACTATAATATGAACAGTTTCAAGAAGGAAATAGCTCGGTGATCTCAGAACCACTTCGATCAGTAGAAGCAATCTGAGAGGGTCACATGATCCCATACATTAAAAATGTTAATGATTTACCTGATCCAGCAGAAAGGGAGAAGTATACTGCTCGGTTTCACATGGGCTGTTACTTGGACGGTGAGGCTGGGGAGGGTCCGTCTTTGGGGTTCTAGGATCAATTTTGACAGCAGATGCATCCACAACAGAGGCATCCATTTCAGACTTGCCAATTTGCTTCAAGGTCGATTGGTAAAATATTTTGCAAACAACAAGTTGTCCGTCCTTTTCAGCTTCATCTGCACCAAGATGGTACTGATGCATCACCCATCCAGCTTTATTTGTCTTGCCGCTGCCTTTATTTGAACCTGTATAAAGAACCAGTATCTTTTTCCAGCCTCTCTTGGCACCATTCTCATCACAAACCACTTTAGATCTCCCAGTCTTATGCCATCTGACTTTCTTATCATGGGAGGCAGCCTGATTGTTATTATCGATTTTGCGACGTTTGCGATGACCAGAACCATACGCATTTGATATTCTGTGGAAGAAGTGACGGCTGCTCCCATCAGTCTTGATACCTACCAGCATAACAAATAGATTGAATTGGTTTTTAAGGCATAGGTCAAATTGAAAATAAGAATCACATGTACCTGGAAGATTTTCAGGATGTTTATAACAAATTCCCTCCGGTTCTTCTATTGTAGGAATAAACACGTTAATAAGTACACTGGACACCATATCTGTCAATTTTTCTTCCAAATGTTGAAGCAGTTCCAGATCAGATGGATCAAATTTAATGCCAGTAGGGAGTTTTGGCCACATTATTGGAACCTGCCATGTATGATATGAGATACAGCGAAATTTCTGATGGAGGGTATATAAAAAGTGTCACGTGAACTGAAATCTGTACAGAAAATTATTTGAATTGAAGTAAGCTTGTGTCGCAACAAATGCTACATGACACCAACTTTTGTAGCACTGAAATTGGGACCGTGACATATTTCCTTTAAAAAGGGTCACCATAGGTTAGCACTGGCCATTAGGCTTGCAACAATGTTTTTCTACAAGGCTGCTCTTATGTTCTATGACAAGGTTCTGCATCGGTTCACGTGGACATGCGAGTATAAACGAATCATAACAGAATTAATCCAGTGATGAACACAGTGATATAATTATTTCCATGTCATTATGGCGTGCAACAGAACTATTAATTGCCAACCAACTAAAGGCAAAATGATCTCCTGAGGAACTATTTATGCTTGTGCTATATCGGAGGATTTGAATGGAGATGGTACTGGGGAAAGGCACAAACAACTGATCAATTAAGAAAATTTAGCAGCAACAAACACATAGTAGCTAAATAGTTGAATCAACTTACATGACTACAATCAACGCGATATTGGCAGCTAGGGCACTTGATATATGGTTCCTCGACCAATTCTTGAAGCCGGGGATAAGAGCATTGAGTTGGGTCGCTTATTTTATCAACAACTCCCTCCCATTCATAATCCAGGGCCTGCAGAAAGGTACAAACATCCGTCAATGTTAGGATATAGGATTATCTTTAATGTGCATTCAAAGGTGATGATCGACTGTATATGAAGAGAATTGCAGTTAGATATAAAGTTTAACTACAAGTTCACATTGCATTAGAGAGCAAATCTGAACACCGCTAATCACTATTACTAATGTTTGTTTCGGATTGATAAATACTAATACTGATCTACGGGCGATTTATCTCTGTAACACTAAGATGGTCAGTGGGACACAGGGATTATGCTAAGCAACAATAAATCTGACGCTTTCCAGAGTCCAAACTGAAAGCGAAGTACCAGGTCAATCTTACTGCTCTAACATCACATCTTCAGGACAACTAGAAGACTGATTTCACGGTTAAGTACTTAGATGTTGTCAAATATTACTGCCTGGAAACATTTACTTGAATATAAAGTACTCCCTCTGTTTTTTAACTCATTCGTCCGGATAACGTTTTCTGTCTAAAAACAAGAGGGAGTGCGGTTCAACTGCTTTTGTTGTCAAACATCCGAGCCAGATCAAGTGAGATGCTTGCTTCCTAAACCATTGCCCATACTGTCCCCCTTAACATCCAGCAGGTGAAAGGCAATGTCAGCAACACCACCCCAGAAAAACGGAAGAAACAAAATTGCCGTCTTCCATGCTCATTTCTCCAATTGCTTCACTTATCCACTGGGCTCCGGCGCAAATAAAACTCACTCTTACTGCTGACCACACCAATGCCACAGTCACATTCACGTCGATGGGGGTCTGCGGTCACAGATCACCAGAACACGCATTGAGATGAGTGTACGAAGCGATTCTCTGCATGAACGAGCCAGTACTCTGTTTTTCCAATTCCAGGAGCAAACCCTGATTTCCACATCGTCGTATGCAAGAACAGCAATCTGAAATCCATCACCAACTTTGCAATCGCAGGCACTACAGATCGATGGTGCCCGGTATCAGATAAAGCTGGGTCATCTGAGACCGGGCCACACCAGAAGATCGATCGAATCTCGCAAGCAGGACCCCCTCCTCTGCTTCCTTCCAGAGGAAGATTGCTCTTGCACCACTACAGTACAGAACCCCTCCCCTGCTTGCTTCCAGCGGAAGATTCCTCTTAAACCTCAACAGATTGCAGCGAACCCGCATTTCCCGAGCGCGAACCGCGCCACGATCGAGCTGTTCGTCCACGGGTCCATCTTCGGCTGCCCTCCCCGCCGATCTTCCACCCATCCGGCTGCCAGGGGAAAATAAAATAAAATTCATCACGCAGCAAGCTGGCTCAAGCAACCACAGATCGATCAAGCTCCTCCAGAATCCGCATCAGAGCAACACCCCAAATCCGCCTCTGGTCGATCAGCCCCCAATCCGGACATAACAAGCACGAACCACGACAAGGGGAAACAAAACATGCACAACGAGCCAGTTTCTCCTTCGCGGAAGCAAGCGTACCCAATCGAATCGAACGGAACCGCAACTGCGTGAGAAAATTAGAACAAACGAGGGGGAAGCGAAGGGGAAAACGAAGGGAAACCCGCCCAAAACCCACTCTTACCTTTCCATGGCGACGGAGAGAGCGCGCCGCAGGCCCGAGCACCCGAGGCAGCAACGCAGCGCAGCTTCGAGGGAAGTGTTTGTGTGTGTGTGGTGGTGCGGCCGCCGCGGGCGGGTTTATATAGGTGGGGGGGAGAGGGGGAAGGAAGACCAGCTAGCCGCGTGATAGGGCGCACCCGCTTTTGTCCACAGCGACAAGCAACTCCTCCCACCTCACTCCTCACTCGCAGCTGCTGCTCTTGTCTCCGTTCTTGCCTTGCTTCGGGTCTCGTGTGCGCTGCTGCGGTTGGCGCGAAGCTGCAGGGTCCGCGCGGGCCGTGGCCCACGTGTTCGAGGTCAGCCATGGTGTGAACGGCGCTCGCCACGCTGGCATTCCGAGGGGAAGAAAACAGCGGTGCGGATCCACCGGTGTCCGGGCACGCACGGTTTCACGGCCCGACGTGGAGCGGAGGCCGGCGCAGGAGGGACGGTTGCTCCGCTCCACGCACAGGCCACTGGAGAGACGCCACGCACGAGCACAACCAGGAGCCAGCCAAGCAGGCGCGCGCGCGCGGCGCGCGCGCGCGGCCGGTGGGTGGTGGGCCACCACCCGGAACTCGTGGGCCCATCGCACCTGCCGCCTCGGGATGCCGCCACATCACTGGCCATGGGACCGAGGCCCGCGTAGACCCGCACCATCTCTTTTCTTGGCTCGCAAGACAATCGCGCCGGGGCACTTTCCGGCCACCGCGCCCGACGGCTCCCGGAAAACGGAAACAAACACCGGCCAGCGGCTCCGGGGCATGGGAGACAGTGCACTACCGGAGAACGCCTGACATAATTTGGTTCGACGGAGCTGGGCTGGCAAGATTCTCTCTCTCACGTGCACCGAGGGACGGGGATCTAGCTTTTTCAACGGAAAAGATGTCTAAGGTACACGGATGTGTCTGGTGCACAAGGAAATAAAACAAGGATTTTAGAATGTTATCACGCATAAATAACATTTTTTAATGGAACATAAATAACATATGAGACTATCTCGCACTCCGATACTCTATAATTTTACTCTAAAACGAATATTCTAACCACGTCAGCAAGATCCATTACTCTATATCGGCTTCTCTCGCACTCATGTTACCCTATATCTTTACTCTATACCCAACAACCATATACGTATTTTATTCCTCCACACCATGCGGGCTCACCACTTTTCTCCCATATTCCAGCACTCCTCACGCCATCCACTCCACGCGGGCCCACCATGGTGTGTTGTGGCGTAAACCAAAGCCCTGTTCGGCTGGCATGATTTCCAGCCAAATGACTGCTGCCGCTGGCTGCTGTTACTCATGCTAGTGATAGCTGGTGCTGGTTGTAAGCCAACTTTGGCTGGAAATCATGTCAGCCGAACAGGGCCCAAGCGTTACTTTACCTTTACCGTGAATCGGTGTTTACGGTAGGGTAGCGTGAGGTATGTCGGCATACGTTACACCTATTTTTTACTCCAAATTTTACACCAAGTCCTTTACCGCAATAGATGTCGGCCTGCACTACGGGTAGTCTGAGAGGGGGTCGCAGTAAAGTAGCCAAATTCTTTGTTTTCGCATAAAAAAACAAGCATTCTTCCATTTCTGCTGTGTCCCACCAAACCAGACTTTGTCGGAGCAGTAGACCACACACTTTTGTCCCGCCAAATAAGGATATGTTTGTTGTTTCACACACACACACACGGGGTGACTTGAGAGGGAAATCTCACGGCAGGTTTCTGTGGGACATGGAAATACCTCATGGCAAACACACCAGTTTCGTCATCCTCCATCGGTCGCACGTCGCTGTAAATGAGCCTGGATTCGTTTCGGTGGCCGCCGTCCAGGTTCGATGGTCCTTCGAGGCTAAGCAAAAGACGAGTCACAGACCACCCCGACCGCGTCGCGTGCTGGAGGCCGAATTCTGACATTATATTTCGCTTGCTCCTTGTGTAAATGTACTCCTATGTGGCTTTGTTATGGATTAAGCCCAAGTCCTTTGTCAAGGGCAAAGCCCACTCCGTAATTGCCATTACTTCTAGTAATTCTCTAAAGCCCATGTGGTAGTTTGTTGATCTCTGTCTGGCTGGGATCTGCTTCATTTTCTGTGTACTTGTACTTTGCTCTTGTAAAAATTGGGCCGTAATTGCCGTCGTTTTTTGTTAACGACTCTCGCCGTGGCTTTAAAGAAGACAGAACATGAGCAACAGTTTCTCTACTAGTACTACGACCAGGCGCGGGAGACCTTCGCGTCCCCGCGACGGTGGAGAGGCTCGATTCCCGAAGCGCTCACCGCGACGCCCCGCCACTCTTGTCAACAGCGTGGTCAGTCACTCCAAGGACGCGGAACGGGGAATCCGATGAGGATACACGCCGGGGGCAGGCATGGGCCGGGAGGGCCGGGATAGCGAAACTACGGGCGTCGCCGTGTGGGACCTTCGTTGCCCGTGGCCGCGAGTTGACACCGGTCAAGCGAAAGCCCTGCGATAGTGCGAAGATCGGTCAAGCCCTGACTTGACTTGTTTGACTCGCGGCGACCGCCAGGAGCTGCAGGTGGCTTGTCCCTGCATGCGTCACCGAGAAACAGCTTTGGCTTTTCCCCGAGAAACAAGACCAAAGGAAGCAACCGCGTGACCTTGGGCCACGGAGCAATGGCAGAGGTGACAGGTGAGCGTCTCACTTGCACGGACTTCATGCACCATGCTCATAGCAAAAGTTTTGGAGCCACTTGTGGACGCGGAACAAAATTTGGGGAGAAAACGCTGTGCCTAATCCTATGCGGGAGTTCTGCTCCTAGGGAACCAGAGTTTTGACACGGCGGTCACCGCAAGGATTTGGAAAACATGGCGCAAAACAAGAGCGATGCCAGTTCTACAGCATACGATTTAAATAGTCTCGCTTGATTTGCAATCGATCGCGCCTTTTGCCGGGACAATCTCGGTGCTACTAGTATGAAGTCTATCTGAATCTGATTTGCAATCTATCGCGCCTTTTGTTATATCAGATCTAATCCACGCCTTTTACTGCGGCAGTCTCCGTGCTAG